>JAQBSW010002728.1:0-97037 GCA_029291075.1 Eudiplozoon nipponicum | reverse complement strand
ATATATATTTATATATTTTTTAATATATACTAAACTCAAATAGTGAATTTGTCGTCATGAAATTAGTAATTCAGACCTGCGATGCGTCATTAACTTATATATAGTTGGGTAAGTTATCGGGGGTTAGAATGAACCGCAAATATAAAAATTTCATTTCTGACCACAGACACAGCCTTCCCAAGGTGAGATATACTGAGAATGTGGTCATGGTTCGTTTGTAATTACTTATTTACATTTTATATGTAATTAAAACGTGGGATGCATTGTTAACTTATGTATTGTTGGGTAAGTTATTCTGGGTAGGAAGGCACCGCAATTATACAAATTTCACTTCTAACCACCGACGCAACTTATCTTACGGGTTAAATATGGAAAATGTGGCCTTAAAACTGGCGTAGTTACCTATTTACATTTTTTCATAAATAATCAAAACGTGGGATGCGACGTTAAATTGCACACTTTTTCGTTCAATATGTATGCTACCGCACATTAATCACAATACGCAGATTGTGAGTGATTTTAGAGAGAATTTGTAATAGACCCTTGACAGACAACCTCATGATTCACTCTGGACCTAATGTTCTAATAAGGATTTCACCAATGAAATTTTCCTTATTGATCCTATTCAACCACCATGCAATTATTGAGGTAGGTACGTTGGTTATTAAATTGAAATTCAGGAAAATAAATTTGATAGTATCTTCTAAAATACAAATCGAAAGTGGCCTGATGTTTACATGTATTAAACGTTCAGTGTAGTTATTCATTTGAAAAAAATTCCTCTGGTAGCCTAGCTTTTCCTATATCTTCTCATCAGAACAGATCATCCTGATTCGGTTTACAAGATTGTTAACTAGATTTTATAGTGGGATTTTCGCACACAACAGTTATAATGAACGTATTGTTAATTGAAATGAGATAAGCTATGTAACGATAATACCAAGTAACCATTTGTTTCTCGAGTGATTTAAGTGTCCAAAAAGGAAATGTGTTGGCTTTCTCTACCTTAAGAGAGTGTTTAATATCTGAATCAGTTTCACTGGCTTGTTTGAGGATTTCGGTTTGGTCCACTGCGCCTGGGATGAACAGTAGTAGATAATCTCCATTCCCTCCGTAAGGTATGCATTGGTCAATTAAATTTTTTAGACTCGTTTGTTCATGACATTACATATGCACATGCTAGGAGAGGTGTAATGCAGCTTCCCATAGCTACAACATTGCACTTCCGGTAATAATTACTTTCAAATGTAAATTGCACGTTTTTTACATACCAATTTAAAGTTTTTGAGAGCTTGGGTGTCTACAAAATATTTTCAAACTAATTCTTAATCATTTCACGCAAATTGGGATTTCCAGAAAGATTTTGCGCTTAAGTTAATCTGTTAACTCAATATATTCCTTGATGGTGTTGGTGTAGATGATATTCTGTAGTGGCTAAATTATTTTGCCGAGAAACTCAGCTTATTTATACTTCCCTGGGCTGTCAAGATTTCATGAATATTTAGTTTGCCGTACAGACAGCAGAAATAAATAAAATCCTCAGACATGCCAATGAAGCCGATAAACACTACAAATTAACTCTCGAGGTAGAGAAAAACAACATTCATTCGTTCTTAAACATCTAACTCACTTAGGAAGGAAATGGTCATTTGTCACTGGCATTACAATACATTCATTATAAAATTGGTGTGATTACATCTCACAGACACAATCTAGTCAACAAACTAGTAAACAGAATCAGACAAATCTGCTCTGAAATGTGGATTGAGGAAGTGTTGTGCTGACGGAGGAAACTTTTTCAAATGAGCGACTACACGGAGCGTTTGATAGATATCAACATCAGGCCACGTTTGACTCCTACTTCAGGGGATATCGCCATTTTACCCTAAAACTAAATTTAATAGCCGATCTAACTTCATCAATAATAGCAGGGCGGTTAAATAGTTCTATAAAAGAGAATTTCACTTGTGTAAACCCTAGTAGCACATTCAACCCACAGGTAAACAAGAGGTTGAATGTCAAGGATCAACCTTAAAATCGTTATAAATTAATCATAGTCTACATATTTTCATATGTGTGCGGTAGCATACAAATTGGAAGTACAAAAAAAAATTAATCAATTAAATCAAGCAACATTTAACGCAGAGATTGATTAAAAAAGACTTGTCACCGTCAGGATAATCAGCTATATCCGAGCGAAAAAATTGTAACTCGGTGCCATGCCAATTTGACGAAGTTCTCAATTCTACGCAATTAGAAGTAAGAATAATTAGTTTAAGTAATTTATGCGCCTTATACAGGACCAAAACAACTATCCGACAAAACGTTTCATCAAGATGATATTTTAGAAGGCTGCCCAAGAATCGCACAATCCAACAGAAATGTGCTAGCATCCTAGTAAATCCGTACTCAAATTAGACAGGTTTCAACAATCACTAGGTTGGGGTGTAAAAATCCGTTTTAAAAAAATGGCACCACTACGAAGGTGTACAGTTACGGAAATAAAACAAGAGTATGCGACATCAACACAGCAATCCGCACAACCTGCGCTTTGTTTGAGACGTAAAAATGAAGCTCAATGTGTAGGTGATACGGAGGACAACACATGTAGAAAACCCGTCGTACGGGTTACAATCAACAAATCCGGTATCTGGCTAGAACTCTGTCCATCAGTACAATAATAACAGATCTAAGAATCATTCAGAAAATCGATGAGATTTTCTCCCACACGAACATTGGCACGCAGACACACAAATTTTCATATGCACTCAAAAATCAACCCGCAATGAACCTACTAATATTAAATTAGTTGAACAAAAAGTCACACTAGTTCTTTAAATCAAGTTTGCAAGCTTGAAGTAAACAGCAATCCCATTGTATTTAACCAGTCGTCGAACAACATAACAAAACTACCGCCAGCCGCAACTCACTGACGCATTTCGACCTTCCATGATCATCATCGGAGTACGACGGCAAACTGACTATCGAGGATCAAACCGCATTGAATATACATGGAAATCCAATTTAGATATGCGGCTTTCACATCTAGCAGTTTCGCATACATTGAACTTGACTGGAAATGCCGGCTGCACAATTTCTATCAAACTAGTTGTCATCCACTGCATCAAATATAAACCCAGTATGTATTTTAATGAAAGATTGAAATATTTTGTCAAATATTCTCGAAATAAACTGACCATTATCCACTTCGTAATTAAATGTGCTTTCTGTTCCTAACAAAAAATTACTTTTCCATATTTAAAATTAACGTGCATTATAAAGATATATAAATGAAAACTCTATTGTTACACATAGAATTTGCAATTCTTCAAATTTACCGCAAAGCTAGAAACGGTTGCAGGGGGGTCCGTAACTCTAAAAATTGTGATTCTAATACCACGCTCTTCACGCTATTTTGGGCTAAACTCCACTTTACCGTTTTCGATCAGACATTCGTTCATATTGAAACTATTCGGAACAACTTGAGATTTTAATTTCTAACCAGCCTCTTATGAGATATAGAATGCGTTCAAGATGGAAAAATGCATACCAAATAAACATGTTAGTATTTGTCTTAAAATGGCGTGTAGTCTGTGTGAAGTGTGGCACAGTGCACATAGTCACAGAATTCAAAGCAAATAAACTTCGGTTCGAGACCCATTCAAAAAAATTCTGGCATTCCATGATGTGATCTATATTATGACGAAACGAAGGCAGAACGAAATGAATTATTTTTTGATATAATGGTAATTCATACTGACAACAAACAAATTATCAAATACCTGAAATTATATTTCAATAAGTTACAGCGTCCACAATTTTAGCGATAACTTTTGTACTACAAGAGATCAAAGTTTGCCTTTTAATACTTTGGGTCTTTAAATTAATCTAATATTTACACTTGAAATAGAGGCCTACCAAAATATGTGATGTCATATAACTTAAATTGCGTGTAGATTATGCTGCAAATGACACTGTGGCTGGAGTCACAGGCACCGAAGGACATTGGCCAAGTTGGAATTCTCTCAACAGCATATTTCGGACAGAATAGTAAAAGTCCATAATGAGGTCGAAATCGATCTACCAGAGCAATTGCCTTTTCTACGTGATGCAGCATTGAGTTTTTATACTGACAACAAAGATATAATAAATATCTTGACTTCAGATCGCAATTTAATCTGACAGCCTCATGTGGCATGGTATCTGTTGCATAATTTCAGAACGGATGTGGATGTTTTAGTATTTGGGTGCCTAAGAGATTCCATGTAGATTACACCAATTGGTAAATCTAACCGAGATTACACACATAAGTTTGTATGTGACTTAAATTTGTAGCGCGAATGATGAAGTGGAGAGTTTCACAGACCTGAAGGAAATTCGCATCGGTTCGAGTGCCTCCTATGGCAAATTCTGGATAATACTGGACGAGTTCTCACTTTTGCGTTAGACTTCGAATGAATTTAACTTCATAAAACATCACGGTGTCTGTTGTGCAACGACAAAACAGGGTTGGCTGATTAGATCTGCGTGCCTTAAAAGATTTCAAATAGTCGCATAATGACAGAACGAGAGCGTCAATTTACAAATTCCGATTTGAGAAGATTCGAAATGGGTTCCACCACAGTGAATGCCTAACATAAAAAATCAGAAATTATTATTTAACTTCACATAGCAGTGTGTAATTAGGCACTGGTTGCGAATTTAATAGAGTCAGAATCTCCGATGAAAATATTTCCGAATCTAGTTCAGTTCGTGCAAAATTCAGGATAATATTTAAAGAATTCCCAATAAAAACGAAACTATCTTACTGGATGATTTGCCTTTTCTACCTGATGCAATATTTAATTTAATCTGCCAGCATACATATAATTAAAAATTATGTCATAAATGTTGATATATATATATATATATATAATAAACAACTGCCCGCATCAGTACATAGATGTCAAAGCCAGACAACGTCTTATTCGTACTAGAGATGACAACGTAAAACAAGTTTTCCTAAACCTACCCATTTAGGGGTAACCTACCGGCCTCAATAATTGCACGGCGATTAAATAGAACGACTTAGGAGAATTTTATGTGTGAAATAGTTGACATGAAGATAATCATGATTACCAAAGATCAGTTGACTATTTTTTTCAAATCCTTTTGCATGTGCGGTAGCATGTATATTTGACGTACGATTCAGCAATTGATACATAGAATAGCAGTATTTAAGGTAAAAAAGTGTTTAAAATATTCTTGCACCGTCAGCTGTGTCCGAGCATGTGTTTGAAAGTGAGCATGCAACCAATTTGATGAATTTCTAATTTTTTACAAAGCAAAGTTGCCAAATACTATTAAATATAAACGAAGCACATTGTATAAAAAAACAAGCACACGGCATGCACCAACCTGTTACTTTAACCGACGGGATACGATTCACATAGCCGTAACAAAATGAAGAAATAAAACAGGTGCACGTACGCCATCACATTCATCGTTAACAGCTACAGAAATTGCGAAATAGTATGAACTAACAACATTGGAATTTGCCTTCACAGCGCTGCATAAAAGGCATAGTATGAATTTGAATAACAAGGCGAAATAAAAGACATTCCTACACGCAACACTCTACAAAGCGAACACTTGGTCAAAACTCAATCCGTCAGTACAAGAATGACCAGATCTCAGACATCACTTAGCAATACAACGAGAATGACACGTTCACGCACACAGACACTGACACAGGCACATCCGAATATACACTTACAAATTTATCCAAAGCAAGAAATATAAGTAAAACGTAAAATCAGACTAGTTGCCACCCAATAATTTTAAAAAATATTCGGGATCCTCAGACATGGATAATTTAAAACTGTAGCTAAGTATATTCGAAATAAAACGGCCATTATCTACATTGACATTATTTGTGTTTTTCTCGTCCTAATAAAAATATACTGTGTTATATGTATGCATATATATATATATATATATATATATATATATATATATCTAATAATATTTGCAATATACATGCGCAAGTTGTCGATCTAACACGTAGGCCGATCGACCAGACAGTTTAATTACTCAGATGAGAGAATTTATTTACAACTTAAATGCCTGCTTTAATTCAAATGGTGAATACATGTCTGCTATTGCGCAACACATCATCGAAACGTCGTACGTATGTTCTCTAGACGTAGCCTTCAAAGTAATTACTAAATGCAAAAACAAAAGGGAGCTAGCCACATACGAAGCCTTATGGATAAAAAAATTGCAGCCGTATTTATGTAAGCAGAAGAAGCACGTACAAGCATTGAGCTTGAACTGGATGTGACGCACGCAATTTGATTGGTTTCTGTTTTTCACACTCTCTCTTTGTTCACATATTTCTATCTTGTTTTGCTTTCCAATTTATATATAAAGATATGTTTATTAGTAGATATTTAAGAAGACCATGCGAAAGAAAATTTTCTTAGATCTGATAAAATTTCTTTTTGTTTTTGCACACAGGAAGGGTACAATGAATTTTATTAAAGCTCGCATTTCAAAAGAATATATATAAATTTTGAAAAATAAACTGATTAGAGAATTAGTGGGAATGACGCACAAAATATCATTGGGCAATGGCTCTATAGAGGTGATCTAACAAAAATTAAAATAAATTGGATAAATACGTGCATTATAAACGCCAGCTTTTCTTATGTTTACGATCTTCTTATCTTCAACAATAACCTATCCGAAGCTAACGACCTATTATTTCCTTCCAATCAATTCAGTATAGTTTATGAAATGATACGCATGGGAAATAACCAATAATTAGGCCACCCTCGAAAGCTAATAGACATGGCTAACCGACACAAAGAAAAAAACATATTTCCAATAGAATTACATCAACCTGAAAATGAGCAATAACTAAATACATCATAGAATCAGGACAAAATTCCTATATTATGATTATTTGTGACCTTTAAATGGCTTTAAATGTAAAACATCAAATGCGAAGTATAAACGTATGCAATTCTCTTAACAACGATATTCAGTAGAATAGGAAATATATGCTTCACATTCCCAGTTCCAAAGATAAACTAAATCTGTCGTATATTTCAATATTATTGCCTATTGCGTATTCATCAACGAAATGAATTTAAAGATAAGCTTTTAAAGTAAATAAACATTTTCCCTGAAAAATCAGCAGGTGTGGCGATAGCAACTAGGGATTGGCCATGAAAAAAAATGTGCATACGCGACAGACGTTCAGGCCAACTATGTTTTACTGTGCTACGCCTCGGAATAAATAGTTGGGATGAAGAGCCATCTATCCTGCACAGCCAATGCTGACCCAAATATAAATTCAATTAAAGTTAATGAGAACAGATAAAAAATCATTTCTTATCAACATAGAGACATAGAACTAAAGTGCATGATAGCATCAGTGTAAATAAATTGATGCCAGTATCAATCGATCTATAATTTTCAAATGTTAGTCTTAATAAAATGCATACTAATATTTACATTAGAAGAAATAAATATACATTTTAAATGATAAAAGAACCGTTTGGTTCTTATTTTTTCCCAAGTATATGAAAGAAAAACAAAAACAGAAAATGAAATCGTGGAGAGAATGTGAAATGAGGACAAATCTAATCTGTCTCATGCATCACGTTTGGTTCAAACTCATTGTTCGAACATACTTTTCGTTTTGCATAAATCAGGCGGCAGTTGGTTTACCAACAGAGCTTCATGTGTGGTTAATTAAATTTTGTCACTGAATTTAATCATTATCTTAAATGCCACGTCTGGAGAAAAAACGCGCGAGTTTTCAATTTTATGTTACGCGATTCCGTACATGAATTCACTATATGATATAAACTAGGCGTTTTATTTGCCACATTCTTTCATTCGTATAATAAATCGTCTTGTCGATTGATTTTCTAAGTTGATTGTCAACTTGCGCGTGTATATTTGTTAAATTCATTTGATATTAACAGTTTTTTATATCTAATTGTTGATAGAGGCAAATGTTTTGCCGTAAATAACTTTTTAAATGTAATGTTTAGGTAAATTGTTTTATTCTCTGATCCTAAAAATACATGATTCTCGTGATTTACAATTTTAACGCTCGAATCAGCAAATTGTCTGGCATAGCCATTGAACATTAGATAGTTTTTTTTACTTTAGAATATTCGACACCTTTTGAATCAATATTAAGCAATTTTTTAATTCTTGAAAAACAACCATAGACTTTTTATAATTCATATTGTA
Organism: Eudiplozoon nipponicum; assembly: GCA_029291075.1. Lineage (NCBI taxonomy): Eukaryota > Metazoa > Platyhelminthes > Monogenea > Mazocraeidea > Diplozoidae > Eudiplozoon > Eudiplozoon nipponicum. Next base: position 88,787 of record JAQBSW010002728.1, on the reverse strand, counting down.
ATGACACGAAACTGTTATAAAACAAATACGGAGTAGACCAGATTTGTTTATGGTTTTCTATTATATTTAATTTGCTATTGAAATCTTTTATTTTGATACATACATGAAAGGAACACAAACGTATGTCTCATGCTCTAATTTAAAACTGATTCTTTTTTTGGCTTTATTGTAAATTTAGTTGTTGCGACTTTTTTTTAAGAATACGGAAAATATCGTAAACGTAACGTGTTTATTGTCCAAAGTTACTTGTGTCTCATTTTCATGATGTGTACTTAAGGTTGCTTAGTTAAATCTCAGCTCGCACGTTCAACCAGTTTATTGGTACTTAAATCTAAACGAAATTGTACATATTTCGTGCAGAGAAAAATACGTTTGCGTAGAGCATTACTTGGGATGAGAGTTGATACTACGTTTTGAACTAACGCTTGAAGTATAGTGTTTCTTCAATTGGAATAGAAACAAATACGCTTTACAAAAAGACACGGACATTTTATGTTTATCATTTACATATTGAATTTTGTTAACAAACACAAAAGAATCTGCAAGTGAGTAGGCACCTAAAGTTTCGCGCAAAGGCTGCAGTATACGGACTAGTTATTTAGACAGTGCGCGAAACGAAGAATTTATCATTGATAATATTCGTGTCAAAGGACAAAATTTGTTGCGTCTGTGTGTTTGGTATTGCGACCAATGTTGTCATATTTGAACTAATTAGTTTGAGCATTTGTGCAACCACCCTATCAATTAATCTGGCATATTTTAAGGTATACCTTTCTTTTTTTAAATAAGCTTATTTCGTCTACTTCATCTGATTTTTTCTGCAGTCGCGTGGACTTTATAGTATTATTTAATACATTTTCTATCGTTCAATTTAGACATACTTTTTCATAAAACAACGCTCCTGCCATAAATATAAAATTTTCATTAAAAATATTAAATATACTTAGCCTACTAACGCGATTCATATAAACACCAATCATATTATGTGGGTATGAACTAAGCATTATATTATGTATAATATTCAAAATCAATCATTAGACAGGTTCCGTTCTTATTATGAACTCCTCAACTATTGTCCAGAATTCAGCGCGGACAGAGCTCGAACCTGGACACGTCTGCTTGGGATTCTGTGAATGTAACCAACTCGCCATACAGCCACACTCTAAAAAGCATTTTCAATCAGATTGTAACTAATGTATTGGATAAAATTTCTTTCATTTGGAGCCTACGTGGCATTATTTATACAAAAAATTCCAAAGAGCTCCTCCAAGTCCCTTCTTATAGAATAGAAATCACATTAAACGATTATAGATAGCGAGGGCGTTGAAAAATATTATTTATATGAAGTTTTCTATCCTTATATAAATACCAATTTCATTAAGTATACAATTGTCAGTATAAACTAAGTATCGTTTAGTCTAGAGAAGTTAATTCACTCAGTAGATCAGTGTTGTCCTTGATGGGAGCTCTTGAAATACCGTTCAGAATTTGCCATGGACAGGGCTGGAATCTGAGCACGTCTTCTTCAGATTCTGCGATGCTAAGCAATTAGCTATCTAAAGCACGCTACACGCATTTTCCCGTCATATAAAATGTACTTATTATTTTGCGCAATCGTTGCAGTATTAGACTAAACCATTCAGAAAATTCGTGAAACAAATCAATGATGGACAATATTATTCGTGTCATAGGGCAATATTGTTTGGTTGTTTTTGCTATTGCGAGCCAACTCGTGAGTTCATTTGTCAAACATGTGAGGATGGACCATCTGAAGAAGGTTTCCGATAAATGTAGCCGAAATATATTAAAGAGAGAAAACTACTGGAAAGATAAAAGCTGCCTTAGTCAAAACGCAGATTGGGTAATTCCGTAAATTGTTGGTGTAGATGATCCAATTAGTTTGAGCCTTTGTGCTACGGTCTTATCAATTAAACTTGCATTGATTGGGGTTATAATTAACTTTTTAAATTCTGCTTAATTTTCTATATTTTACCTGATTTACCCTTCAGAATGTAGAATTATGTGCTGTAAATCAGCAGGTTATCTAACTTCTTTCGATATGTCTGATTTATCTGTTATAACAACATCTTTGCCTTTAACAGCACGTGTTATTTTTATGTCTGCATAAGTGTTAATATCTCTAAATGCATTTTCGTGTCGCCTTGTAAAAGTATGCTAATCTGTACAATTAAATGATACCTGATTTGAAACTTGATCAACTATAGTAGACTAAATAAAGTTTTTGTAACAAGTAATTCTAGACCTTTAATGCATAGATTTCTAGCAATATCTTGCCTCAGGTACAGAGACTGCGTTAACCTTTGATTGATGGGTTCTCTCTTGTCTCGTCACTCTGAAGCCGTCCACAATTTATTTCACTTAAATTGTCCGTGTACCATTGAGGCCTTCTCAAACGGCAAGAAACGTGGTATTGGAGAAACCAGAGTTAACAATATATCCAACAAACAGACCGCAACTAGGTATTTGAATTAGTAAACGAAGCAATTTCGATCGATTTATAAAGGGGTAGTTAGAGGATTTACTATGATTATTGTGAATCGTGATTACTAAGGAATCATATGTTTGAGAATCAACGAAATGAAATCTTATCTATGTAAGCAGAAGAAGCATGCTAGGGCATTTACCTGAATTAGAGTTGCTGTAACTAATCGATTTGTTGTTCCCTTATTCCACACTGTCTCTACATTTAAATTATCTATTTATTTAGCACAATAATCTATTTTATTGTTTATATTAATGTATACGTAGCATCAGATTTTCGTATTAGGTTTGTATTAAATCGCCAGTTACGAAAATTTAATGTGATCATAATCTGCAGTACATACATATCTCATGGGGGCTCCGTTACAATAGTTAAACCACCAGAGGTAGCAGTTCTAAGAAACTTCATGCGTGCTGCAAGCAATCAGTGTCCGCATCCACTGTAGAACACCATCTGCCAGTGTATACCTTTAAAGCCATGGAAATATGCAACAAAGTTTATGTTTGAAAACACGTGGTGCAATGCACAAATCTTTTGTTATTGACTCCAACAGACATTATAATCTGGGCTTCATTAATTGATTAAAGCCAGAAATTGAGTTTTATTTTACGAATTCAATTATAACAGAAAAAAAATAAATATTCGCAATGGAGCATCATTATTTACACCGTCTATTAGTCAGTTAGAACATAAAAAGCAAAGTAGCATTATTGGAACTACTTCAGAGCATACATACATAATATCCCCGTCCACGCGTTTGATTTAAATTTGATGAAGGCGACGTCAATTTTGGCAGCCGGTGAAGAAACATGACACAAGTGACATATAAAGAGCTATAATTTCGTCTCATATTACAATTTGTTCGTGTTCATTTTATTAAAATAAGAAAATTTTCATTTTATTAAATACTATTTTTGGTAGAGAACTAATATATATACGTATATATATTTGCGGAAATTCATGAAATTCCCTAGGAAATCCGTCTGACCTTGATTGTGATTTTATAGACAATGTGTTTGGATACGGTGAAGATTATTTCCTATTCCAGAAAAGTTTTACTTAGTATGCGTTTGAATACAATTAATCGCCAAGTCCGGCCTACATAAAACACGTTGGAGCTAGGACATTTTTAAAAACTGATTGACATGTACACACTCTATTACATACACTACTATAGGTTTACACATTCGTCTAGGAGATTGTATCTTCCTATTATCCAACATTCCTCATCCAAATATATAGTGGTTAAATGGCGTAATACCAGCTCCTACTGATGAGTCGTCAATAAGGACGAAACGAATGGGCATGAGATTATACTTTCCGTTCATGCTGTCTTTGGTTTATCCTCCTGGTGACAACTGAACAAATTTGTTACTAGGTTCGCAACACCTAATACATACATAAATTTAAGTCTTAATGTCTGTATGTTAACTGAATTGACTTGAAAATGCTTATATTTGCAAATAAACAAGTTCACATTTTGTCCATAGCGTTGAAATCCGTGTATCAATATCCGGCAATCTATTTTCAATTTTTTTAATTTAAAACGAAAACCGTAGCTGTTTATTTGTACCCCTTTGTTGAAATTTAAAATAAAATTAATGCGCAGAAGTCAGATAAAAAAATATGGATTGCTTAAATTGGAGGTCTACATTGCGAAGTATTTTGCTTTAATTATTATTTTACCTGAGGATATGACAGATGAAAGTATAATGTTGTACTTAATTTTCATTTGATTTTTAAATCTTAATTTATCATTGACGATATTATGTTACGTATGAAATTAAATGTATATTATATTATGTTAAAAAAATGTACGAAATAATCTGTTCCATTTAAATACACAATAAATTATACTTTAATCAGCTTAAATAGAGCCCGTGTTCTTTACAAGTAACATGGCATAGAAAACAGCATATAAACGGGGAATTATATCAAGCATTTGGGCTTCATATGCATAGGAGCCTTATCTATTAAAATACAAATCAATTAAACTCGTTTTTAGCTATAACGCATGACAGATTAAATAAAATATTATTGGTTTGACCATGATAAATTACTGCAATTTAATTTTGAAATAAACTGAAATGATTATTCTAATTGGAAAATTTTGTTTTATTTTTATAGCTAAATCATTAATATTGCTTTGTTATACCTTTCTTTTGTATGAATTAACTTTTCAAAATAATGTAACGCTTAGTTTATACTTATAAATATGTGTATATAATGAGACAGATGTTTATATTACGGTCGCAACATTGATTTAAATAAAAAATTATTTATTTTTCGAAAAAAATTGTCTTTATCTAACAACATGTTCCTTAATCTGTAGAGATAAATAGGTTTTCTTAGCTATTGAATATTTTAAAATCGTTTTTATTTTCCTTTCCCTATTTTAGTATAAATCAAATACTAGGAAAGTAAATGGTACAAAAAAGTTGAAAATTTCTAAAGTAACTATAGCTTTAAATAAAAGCTCTTAAAAAATCAGTTAATTGATTTCAAGTAACTGATTGACTGTTTTGTTCAAAATATAGGCGTAGCTTTTAAAAATTGTTCCTACCATCGGTTAATAACTTTTACGAAATGGAAGATAAAGGAAATCGTCAATTAATAAAGATAGGAGAATTAATCTAAACATATACGTAGATGGTAAATAGAGAACAAATTTATCGCATTATTTGTGCAAAAAGTGCTTAGCATTTAAGAGATTACGCAAAATTTATTAATGTGTATGCACAACGAAATATATTTCCGTTCTTACGCAATGACTTTACGTCATCCACAGAAGAAGCAACGAGTTAAGAGAAAATTTAAAATTTAAAAATGAGTGCGATCTGTTACCGGACGAATAAAGTATCTTAAAGCAAATTTATATTTTTTGAAGATCTGGGAGTTAAATTAAAATGCAATCTCTGCCCTACCAGACCAATATTATAAATGCAATCTTATTAAAAGGTTAGACAGTGTTGATTGAGATCGTCACATTTGAAAATGTCATTTAATAAACCTTTCAAAAATTGAGATAAATAAGATTCGTTATTTAGCAGATTTGGAAATGAAATATATTTCTTCGTAATACATGCTGAGAAATATCTGAAATATCGTTAAAAAGTAAAATATTTAAAATCTAGATAATTGTTCATTTTTATATGCATTAAAAATAAAGCTTCCTTGATTTAACATTATACGTCTAAGCGTGTATTCAAATTTTAAATAGAAAATCACATCATTGCGAAGGTTGATACGACATTCCTTACATTTTTTTATGACAGAATGCAAGTTTAAGCCTGTAATTGATGTTAGAATCAAATATATATTTTTAACATTCCGTAAACATTTACTCAAGTATTTTTATTATTCTATGGTAAGAAACAATAAATTTATTAGGTCTGCGTAATTTTAAATAAATTTTAAATAAATTATTTTTAATGTGGTAAATAAGATACAAACATTTAACCTTAAAAAAAGAGAAAAGAGTTACAGCAAAGCTTTCACATTTTAAATATAGTAACGATCAAATTTAACTTAGCGTACACAGACGACAGTTAGTTATTCAAATTATAGCACAAAGCTCGGAAATAAATTGATTAACAGCGATATTTTATTCTTATAATTGACTTTTCATCTAATATCGTTGGTTTATAATATCTGTGGCCATGAAAATAATGTATAGGAATAAATATTTTTTATTTTACAACGCGTAAATACGAAGAAAATTAAATTTTTCACCCGAATATTAAATAAAACAAGTAGTGAAGGCTTGGCGAATCAACGGAAGATTTATAGTGTTCCATGACACAGGTTGCTCCAACACATTATTCTCTCACCAATGATAAGTCACGACAAACAAGTAACAGCATTAAATGCAATATTTGGAGATATCGAAACAAATTTTAATTGGCTCATCTCGCATCCTCTTAAAAGTCATGGCATAAACAAGTCTCAATATTCGGTATTCATAAAAAAGCACACAAATACACTTCAGTATGCAAGCAAAAAGCAATATCAGGAACATACCTAAATAGTTTTCTTTTCAATTATCTATAAAATGTAGAGAACAAGGCATGAATATAGTAATGGATAAAAATGTGAACTTGCAAATAATTGTTTATAATTCTTTTAGCTTAAGTGTACCTAAATAAAGCAAAAAATATACATTAGCTCAGTAGTTCAGTAAAAAATATGACTTACTGATTTATAGATTTTATGACGAACTAGGCGATCAAAGCTAAATTTAATACAATACAACCATGATTTAACATGAACTACTATCGTTGATTTTGCAAAGCCGCCAACACTGTCTTGCATAATTACTAATCTATGTGTGATAGAAAATCTATCCAAATGTTACGCATCATCCGAAATATTAAAACAAAACATATTGAGGATAGTAAATAACAAACAGTGTTTCGAACAAATTGCCTGCGTAATAAAATATCGTTGGTGTATAAACTTGCAAAAGCAGCTCAATGCGCCTTGCAGGTTGAACTGACCGAATACCACAGTGGCAGTTCCACGAGCATTTAAGGTAAAACATTTCTGGAAAAAAGATCAACATTTCCGTAATAACTAATATTGTTACTCTAATCCAGGCGGGTTTGTAATTTTTTAATGAAAGAAACGAAAAAGATCTTCGCATTTTGAAAGCAGTCAGTTGCAATATGATGCATCAGCAGTTAAATCAACAAACAAAGTTTTCGCATATATTTGTGCGCGCCACTGCATGTATGGTTTTGTAAAATGTTTTTACTCAGTGCGTCATTATCATCTTTGCTTTCAAATTTTATAATGTATAAAAATAGAAAGTGCACGCATTCTCATTGATAGGTACAGACTACTTTACAATAAAATTTTCTTTTTCTCTATGCAATTGCAGGAATATCGTCAACGAAGATTAGATCGTACCTAATTTCCAGTGATTAGTATGAACGGTTTTGATGCCTTCAGAAGAAAGAGAAGAATCCGTATCGAGGCAAATAGAAGACCGAATCAATGCGTTCTTGGAAATGGGTAAAACTGATTGTGCAAAGCAACAACCCGCGAACCAAAATCACGGAATGTCAACGTATGAAGCATGCACTGCGCAATCATCAAATCATATTTGACTTGAAATTGTCAGGCAGGCAGACAATATTTCGGCTATCATCAAAAACAAAACTGATGCAAGCCTAATGACAAGAATATATAACCGCAAATTTCAGCAGTGATGGGTGTTAAATTAGAAATATGCAATTTAAAGATACGCTTTTCGCGAAAGGTATACGAATAATTACTTGAAGCTTCTGAGTCCAAACAAGGATTTTATGTTCACCGTCCACATTTTGGTTCATAAAATTTCGGGCTTGGCCTCTGACCTACTTTGTCAAAGTTAAGCTCCTCCAAACAGCATATTTTACAAGTATTACGTGAACTGTTATATTTCGTTTAAAAGATTGCGATTTTATGTACTGGTATATCCATTTTCATCAACTCACTTTGCGCTAGAATAGTTTTTTCCTGTCTTTGGGTGTTTTGTGTCTATATGCCTATCATTTAAAATTATTCGATCAAAAATAACTACCTGCACGTGTACGCTCATCTACTTGCAGTAACTGTGATCTCACAACAAAAGCTCGCGATTCACTAAATCAATGTACACCATGCACATGTGTGCTTAGACACATACATACATAATTAATTTTATGTGTACATTGACATTAGCAAATCGACGGTTATTTTACCTTCAATTATTTTGTAAGTTGATCGTTCTTACATATCATCATCATTTAATAGAAATGCTGCGTGCGACTGCTTGTGCCACAATTAACTTTAGCATGTTTTATTGAAAGGTAAATATGCAAATTTACAGGGCTTATATCATTAATGACTACCTACCAAATTTTGGGATTTGCATACAAATACACACACAAACTTAAATAAGGCACACACACACACATACACACACACACACACACACGTGCAAGCTTCATATTATAAATTCACTCATACAATAAACAAAATGCATAAATTCAAGCACATAATATTCCAACGATATTTGGAAACAGTAGCAAACAAAATTTCCCACTGCACTTAATAATTGTTTAATTTTTATGGAATGTGCTTTCCGTTGAAAGAGGCTTCCGAAACAGTTGATAAAAGTAAGTTGTATTACAAGGAACAGGTAACATAACGCTGGACTTGGATAAAAATTGAAGCGGATTATGCTCTTCACTAAACTCGCGATTAATAGAGTTACTTAAAAGATAAATGTGAAATCGTATATTTATCTATATAAATTAATTGATCGCTTTTTTATCTCATTTTAAATTGAGTATTGATACATTTACTCCATTTATACAGATTTATAACTGAATGAACAAAAATAACTGATATAAAGTCAATAATGTAACAACTGAGTTTGAAATAACATTGATTCATTTTGGTTCTCAATAGCTCATAGCAATGTTAAACGACTTGTTTAGATCAAGTCTGTGAGATTTAGATAAGCATAAATCTAATTGTGTTCATGTAAAATATAGCAAAATTAACGTCTGTCAGATTTTTGCTGAAGCGTACAAACAGTGAAGATTTTTTACCACTAACCGTGCAATCAATTTTTGGTTAAGTTTGAAGGCTTTTTAATGTTGGAAGAAGAGATTCATGATAGATTTAAGACATAATAATATTTATTTCGATTCATCACTTCGGGAAAACGCATTTATTTTAGAGGGGAATTTGCTTAAGCACAATCTTTCACCTACACACTACTTATTATATATCTTTTCATATAAAACATAAATTTGTATTTGTTTTTTTAGAACAATAATGACGTGTAAAATTGTATCAAGTGACGTTCAGGAAGGAAAGTTTCCTATAATAAGTTAAAAGTCGGCTAACGTGTGTAAACTACTTACACGAATAGGATTTAGCTATGCTCATTAGAGTGAATGAAATTTTATGTCGACAAATATAGATTAAGTCATAAAATTAAATAATCGCTGATTTCGCGATTGGTGACAACAGTTACACGTAATGGCACATTTCGACTTTCCACGATCTTCATCAGAGCAAGACATAAAACTTTCTAGGAAAGCTCAAACCGCAATGCATATATTTGGATAGAAAAATTACATATGTCATTAGTAGACTTGCACAATATCTGTTGTGAAAATTCAATGCCCTAACGAAGATTATCTTTTTGCATCCTTCATCACGTTATAAAATTAAGCAATCATTGATTGCGCTGGCAAAAGTAACATTTTTAGAAATAAAATTCGCTAGCTTGACACAAACAACAATCCCATTATATTTAAACAATCACGCAAAATAAAAAACAACAGTGAGGAACCTATAAATGGCAGTGTTTACAGAATAACTTACGCGAGACAATAAACATATTAAATTAATCACACGCATGGAAACAATTCCTTATTATGAATTCCATTCGTAGCATTCTAAATACATTGATTGGTACGTTCGAATTGTTTGTGTGTTTGAAAATATCATTCCATTATTAATCATCGGTCAACATAATACCATAGTTGCAATCGCACTCGAATGTTCGATCTTCCATTGACGAATGATCATCGATCAAATCATTGAATAGCAGTCTTCACTATTGAATCTCGATTCGAATGTCACGTACGCAGTCATGAACGCTTCAGCTTTCGTCATTACAAATATATAGCAATTCTTAAACGATTGCGGCATTGCAAATCAAGTTTGCAAACACCATTCGAATGGAATAATGGAATTACCATTGATTCAAATCATCAATATGGAAATCAAATTAGATACGGCTCAATTCTCGCATACATTGAATCCTGATCAGTCGCAATTTCATCACGAACAATCGCTCGTAGTCGTCATTAGGCAATAATTCAAATCAATAATGATTGCGCGGTAAAATTCAAATCGCGTTTCGAAGTAAACATCAATCCCATCGCTTCAAATCATCGAATGTCAGTAATCGTCAGTCAGTCAAACGCATCGATGTTTCGACTACGTCATCAAATTATCGATCAAACCGCATTGGAATGGAAATCAAATTAGATTATGGTCTTCACCAGCAGTCCAGACAATAAATGGTCGCATCACGCAGTCACGAATTCAATCGTTAGTCGTCATCATTGATATATAGGCAATACAATTCAATACGATCGCGGCGGTGGTAAACGTGTCGAAGGCAAATCATCCATTTCAATCAGTCAATGGAACATAAAATTACGTCAGTCGCAACGCACCGCAAGCTCGACTACGATCATCGATAATGACGGCAAAATCGACCATCGAGGATCATTGGAATATGGAAATCGATACGCGTTCATCTTCAAGAAGTCTTCAACTGGATTGGAGTCGGTTACTTACAGTCACGTTCAGTCATATATAGCAACAATTCTAAACAATAATATCAAGGCGGTGGTAAATTCTTTAGTCTATTAGTGTTTAGCGTAAATCATCAACTCATTAGAATCAACATATCACTACACGCCATCGCACTGACGTTTTCGATCTCCATGATCACCACCGAGCACGCAAACCGACCGAGGATCAAACCGCATTGAATACATGGTAGATATGCGGCCTCACCCCTAGTAGTCCTACATTGAACTTCGACCGGAAATGCAAGACTTAGAGGTGAGACGCACATCTAAATTTGATCTACATATTCAATGGCTCTGATCCCGATAGTCAGCTCGTCGTCGTACTCTGATGATCACTGGAAGGTCAAACACGTCAGTATAGCTGGCGGTAGGTTTTGTTGTTGTTCGATGACTGGTTAAATACAATGGGATTGGTTTACTCAAGCACGCAAACTTCGATTTAAAGAATTCTTTTACCACCACCCGCGCAATCAATTATTGTTTAATTGATTGTCTATATATGTATATGTGGCGAAAGCTGCAAACAGTTAATGTTCGTGACTGCATAGAAATTGTGCACCGGCATTTCCAGTCAGTTCAATGTATGCAAGACTGCTAGAGGTGAGAGCCGCATATCTAAATTTGATTTCCATATATATTCAATGCGGTTTGATCCTCGATAGTCAGTTTGCCGTCGTACTCTGATGATGATCATGGAAGGTCGAAACGCGTCAGTGCGTTGCAGCTGGCGGTAGTTTTGTTATGTTGTTCGACGACTGGTTAAATACAATGGGATTGGTTTACTTCAAGCACGCAAACTTGATTTAAAGAATTGTTACCACCACCCGCGCAATCAATTATTGTTTAAATTGTACCTATATATGTATATGTGGCGAAAGCTGCAAACAGTTAATGTTCGTGACTGCATAGAAATTGTGCAGCCGACATTTCCAGTCAAGTTCAATGTATGCAAGACTGCTAGAGGTGAGAGCCGCATATCTAAATTTGATTTCCATATATATTCAATGCGGTTTGATCCTCGATAGTCAGTTTGCCGTCGTACTCTGATGATGATCATGGAAGGTCGAAACGCGTCAGTGCTTGCAGCTGGCGGTAGTTTTGTTATGTTGTTCGATGACTGGTTAAATACAATGGGATTGGTGTTTACTTCAAGCACGCAAACTTGATTTAAAGAATTGTTACCACCACCCGCGCAATCAATTATTGTTTAAATTGTATTGCCTATATATGTATATGTGGCGAAAGCTGCAAACAGTTAATGTTCGTGACTGCATAGAAATTGTGCAGCCGCATTTCCAGTCAAGTTCAATGTATGCAAGACTGCTAGAGGTGAGAGCCGCATATCTAAATTTGATTTCCATATATATTCAATGCGGTTTGATCCTCGATAGTCAGTTTGCCGTCGTACTCTGATGATGATCATGGAAGGTCGAAACGCGTCAGTGCGTTGCAGCTGGCGGTAGTTTGTTATGTTGTTCGATGACTGGTTAAATACAATGGGATTGGTGTTTACTTCAAGCACGCAAACTTGATTTAAAGAATTGTTAACACCACCCGCGCAATCAATTATTGTTTAAATTGTATTGCCTATATATGTATATGTGGCGAAAGCTGCAAACAGTTAATGTTCGTGACTGCATAGAAATTGTGCAGCCGGTATTTCCAGTCAAGTTCAATGTATGCAAGACTGCTAGAGGTGAGAGCCGCATATCTAAATTTGATTTCCATATATATTCAATGCGGTTTGATCCTCGATAGTCAGTTCGCCGTCGTACTCTGATGATGATCATGGAAGGTCGAAACGCGTCAGTGCGTTGCAGCTGGCGGTAGTTTTGTTATGTTGTTCGATGACTGGTTAAATACAATGGGATTGGTGTTTACTTCAAGCACGCAAACTTGATTTACAGAATTGTTACCACCACCCGCGCAATCAATTATTGTTTAAATTGTATTGCCTATATATGTATATGTGGCGAAAGCTGCAAACAGTTAATGTTCGTGACTGCATAGAAATTGTGCAGCCGACATTTCCAGTCAAGTTCAATGTATGCAAGACTGCTAGAGGTGAGAGCCGCATATCTAAATTTGATTTCCATATATATTCAATGCGGTTTGATCCTCGATAGTCAGTTTGCCGTCGTACTCTGATGATGATCATGGAAGGTCGAAACGCGTCAGTGCGTTGCAGCTGGCGGTAGTTTTGTTATGTTGTTCGACGACTGGTTAAATACAATGGGATTGGTGTTTACTTCAAGCACGCAAACTTGATTTAAAGAATTGTTACCACCACCCGCGCAATCAATTATTGTTTAAATTGTATTGCCTATATATGTATATGTGGCGAAAGCTGCAAACAGTTAATGTTCGTGACTGCATAGAAATTGTGCAGCCGGCATTTCCAGTCAAGTTCAATGTATGCAAGACTGCTAGAGGTGAGAGCCGCATATCTAAATTTGATTTCCATATATATTCAATGCGGTTTGATCCTCGATAGTCAGTTTGCCGTCGTACTCTGGTGATGATTATGGATGGTCAAAACGCGTCAGTGCGTTGTAGCTGGCGGTAGTTTTGTTATGTTGTTCGATGACTGGTTAAATACAATGGGATTGGTGTTTACTTCAAGCACGCAAACTTGATTTAAAGAATTCCCGTATAATTCTTTTTAAATTCAGTTATACTTGCTTATAGTGCTCGAATTTTCTTCAATGAAATTTAGCCATTCTAGAATTGTACTAATGATCCGAAAATTCCGAACTTAATATTGAACTGACGATTTCTTTTTTCATTTGTTGAATATATTTTACTTGTAAGCGTTTTACTCAAAGTTACCTTGATCTGTAAGTCGTAGAAATTTTATACCATTCTAATATTAACTAAATTCAATTCTAAAGTTAGAATGTGATACCAATACTGATAAAGATAAAAGTATTAAATTTAATTATAATTTGGTCCTTACAATAATTATCAAATATATGTCTTATTTTTATAATGATGTCATGCATTTTGCTAGAATAAAAATGCTTAATTTATTTAATTTCATGATAAATCCTTTTAAAAATTAATTCTTCATGTGAAACTGGGCTAAGCATACAATTATATAAGTACAACTTTTTTTAGAAATGCTGTATTTGAATGAATCTGAAATTAGAGGCTACGGTAGTTTTGATCACCCTGAAACGTATATCTACGCAAAATACTAAAGTGAAAGAAAAATGTTGATTAATTCATATAAGTCAACAAATTGCTTCATAAAAGACCAGTATGTACTGTTTTTCTTGTGGAAAAAAAAATTTTACCAGAAAAGAGACCCGTTTCCTCTGCTTTTTCTTCTGAAATATCCACAAATGAACACATCTTTAAATACAAATTGTAAGGTTATAAAAAATTGGAAAAAGTAAACATGTCGAGTTTGTGCTTGTTCTCTTATTTTATACTCTTCCCATGTTTACATTTTCTATTTTTTGGCATAGCAATTTATGCATAAAGGTATGTCCATTTTTGAATACTTGATAATAATAAAAGAAAAAAATCGGTTCTACAATATGATAAAATTTCATATTCTATTTGAACATTGAAATTGTACACCGAAATTATACAAGGCTCACATTCCAAGAGAAACTTCCAAAAAATCTAGATGAATCAGTGACATTGCAATAAAGAACGATGAAAATTGTTGTACAGAATTTCTGGAATGGAATTTGTTTGAATATTTAATCTAAATAATAGAAATGCGCCATTTCAAAAATAACTATAATTGATTCAAGTAGAATACATTTTGCTCAAAATTTGATTTATTCAAATGGTTTTGCAATTTATCCTACTTCTGCTTCCGTATGAATCGAGATAAATTGATTTCACTTATAACTTTTTTTTCGCTCATTTGTAGCCATTTGCTATTTGACTCGGGAAATAAATCATGTATTTATGAATACATTAATTATAAAGCAGGTAAATACAACGGAGTTAGAAAGAAATCAATTTATTCGCAAGAACACAGCTTTACTTAAATATCTAGTATTTTTAATCATTAATATGGTCAAAGAAAGAAGGCTTAAGCTGGATTAATCGTATACATGATATAACAAAAATACACACAATGGTGCACTTAGTAAGTCACATACACATACGGACAAACAATTTATCATTTTTTGTTCAATTTATGTATAAAAATTTAAGTTTATTCAACTGAAAATTAAGAGTGCTACAACTCAAAATAGAATTAAGGAGCATTTTAGATTAGGCGTATCTGACAATGCGAAAACCATTTCTTCATTGGATGAACTAGTCGTTTATTAAAAGACATAAAAAATCGATTGGCTTTACATGTGCTTCACAACGCGAAAAGCGAAGAAGAATAATGTATGGCGGATACTCTTAAATGTAACATTCTTAACCCGCAACTATATACACAACACATGTATGCAAGTGAATTAATCAGAAACTAAGGATTAGGACTTTTCGTGCGTGTGTGTGCATATATATGCACACATTCTTTTTGTTTCCAACGGCATGAATGTTGCTATATGATATAAGAATTTCTCGTACGATTTTAATAAATAAAATTGAAGATACCATAGACTGTATTTGGGTTAAGTTATGGTGAAAAATGACACTTATACACTATACGTTTACTGGGCTAGAACCTTTTGTTGTATGAAATAATCTATATATATATATATATATATATATATATATATATATATATATATATATATATATTTATATATATAATATATATAGGAAATTTTATATTAGGTGTGTCGCACTTAGCAAAAAATTATTTCAAATTCGACCAGAAGGCTAAAACTCCTGATGGGTTGCCAGTAAGCATGAAACAAATGTTCGCATGGGGTTATACTATGCGTTTATGCTGACATTGGTATACCTTTTAGGTCATATTTGAACTCATATTTTAATAGGTGCGCAACACGTAATAAAAACATTATTGTATATACCTGTTTTATAACAATCCTAGGCGATAATACACGATGTATTGCACAACTTATATCACAGAATACGTAATATATATGATTAAATGTGTTTTTAATGTGGAAATTTATATTTCGTGCCTATAAATACTACCAAGTTCGTTGTCTTGAAACTTTTGTCCTCTCGCCAATTGAGACTGACATATACAAAATCGACGCTTAAGAATTGTTGATGATTGATCGGATGTTATGCGCTAGATATCGTGAGAAATGTTTAATCTTGATAAATCCCTGGGGATTTAAAGAAACTTGTTGCTAGATTAGTTAGTTCGACGTAAGATATTTAAAAATGAAGAAATATAGTTTAAAAGTGCAAATATTTGCATTATTAATGTATATTGCGCTGCATTTTCGGTTTGTACGTCATTCCGCATTTATATTTACAAATGTTGGAGCAAACGTCTTATTATTTCAAACAGAGTAAACTTTTAAGTATAACATCTTCTCAATTAATAATTAGAAAATCAGCAGAAATTACTTTTATTGATTAGTTATCATACTTTATCAAAAAATTCTACAATGTAATAAATGTTATGAATTAAAACTTGTTAAAATATCCGTACAACCCAATTGACTTTTTTCCTTAAATTTTATTTTTGTGAAGGCGAATAAAAACTTTAGAATAAAGTGCCCTTTAAATTAAAATAAATTATTTTTAAAAGTAATATAGGGTCGATTATAACATGATTATTGTGTTGCAGTTGATTTCACTGCGTTAGCTTTTTACATTTCTTGGATTGGTTTGTCATGATTCAATATGCAGCCTTAATTATGCTTACCTGGCGTATAATTAGTATTATCAAAAGCTAAAATTGTAAATAATCAGGGGCCCTGAATATAATTTTGGTGAGAATGTAATAACGGAGGTAAATACCCAAATTTCGTCTACAGCCACCGAGTGAAACTATTTGGATTGTTAAGGTTAAAGTTTGAAAAACAGCAGAAAATTTCCAATAGTGTAGTAGACGCAGAATTTCATGTCGGAATGTATAGAATAAAATTGGAATACATATGTTACCCTCGGCTTATTTTATCACAAATTATACAAATTCCAAATATGATTTAATCTCTAAATTTAGTCCAGTCATAATGGCATTATTCATGTATACATATTTTTTAAACTTAATATACTATAAATAAATTTTATCTGCAAAAACTGTTCAAGTTATAAACAAATTAGTCTGTCTAGCGAGAATTTTAAAGATTTTAGTGAGTATACGATGTAAAGTTGTGAAGTGCAGTAAGGCACGGCCATGCCTCACAGAAAAGCCAATAATTTATTTAAATCAAGTTTGAGAGCTCAAATTAAACACCAATCCCATTTTGTTTAACTATTCATCGAACGACATAGCAAATCCACCGTCAATCACACGTACTATGTTTTTCGATGGCTGGTTATTTACAAGTAGATTGGCGTTTTCTCCGAATTCGCAAACTTGATCTAAAGAATTGTTACCAACACAAGAACAATCAATAATTGTTTCAGACAATCATTTGTGATATCACTTTTATCTTCTATTATGTTAATTATGTCACATTTTGTTCTGATTTCACTGATTCTTATTAAACTGCATTTAAGTTATGAATAGTCTTCAATCGATACTATATAAGTTTATTGGGCTTTTCAAGCCCAGTGCGAAACTGTTTAAAAGTTCCGTTCTTTTGAACTTGGTGGAATAATCTCCTGATGTATTTTCTATGTTTATTTCTAATGTGGAAATGTTTCTATAAAAAAGAGAATTATGCTTTTTCAATTATAGAAGTTGATAAAATTTAGCAAAAAAATACTGTTGCACAAACAATACTTTTTGTGAGCTATAAATAAAAAGCACTCCCATTTTACTTAACCACTCATTGAACAATATAGAAAAACGACTATCATACACACACACTGATTCGTCTCCACCGTCCATGATAATCATCAAGGTACGGCGGCAATCCGACTGGCGAGGATCAAACCCATTATATATATATATTTCTATTAATATATATGGAAAGCAAAATTAGATATGAAACTCTAGTAGTCTTGAATAAATTGCACTTCACAGGAATTGTCGGCTGTACAAATTGTATGCAGTCACGAACTTCAACTTTTTGTAGATTTCGCCACATATTTAATGGGAATACAATCAAAAAGTCGGTGATTGCTCTAGTGGTGATAAAAATTCTTTAAATCAAGTTTGCGAGCTTCAAGTAAACTACAACCCGATTGTATTTAACTGTTCGTTGTAAATCATAGTCAGTTTGCTGGTAATAATCAAGGAGACATTAGAAAATATACAGTGGAATATAAAATATTCTACTCGAATAATGAAATCAACATGTAGCCCTCGGGTTTCACCCAATTTATTGAATTCACCTATCAATTTCAACGTAATTTTTACACATTTACAGTAAGTCTACCCAAAATTATTTTAGTGGTACATGAAAATGAACTCATACAAGACTAAGGGTAATTATTGTGCATTTATATTATCCAAAGAAAATTAATTGTTATTATGAGATAATAACCACCAAAATGTTTCGAAAACAATGTAAAATATGTATAAACTGTTTTTCTGTATTGTCTCTTTCAATGAAATTCTTTCACGGGTTGCATAGGCTGTGACAGAAATCATTTAAATTGAGAAAGTGATCTTGATATAAAGACAAATACAATTATATTTATAGATGTTACATTTTAAATTAAGCCTATTAAAAGAGGAAATTCATCCAGTAGATCAAATTCGCCCTCACTGAGAACTATTCAAATATTTTCCAGAATTATCCGCGAGAAGGACTCGAAACTGGGCATGTCACCCTGCCGCAGTCTTCATCAAATTTTCGGTTATTTTTTTCTTAGTGTATTTGTGGTTAGTCTTCGTTTTAGGGCGAGCATTAATGGCATCTATTAAGACCTAAGTTTTTAACCAGCCACCCACAATCTGTCAACGTAGAAAGCCATGCTGCCTGCTGAAATGTTATTGGATTGATAATTTATATAGTTAACCTATCATTGGTAATGACAATTATTAAAATGAAGGTTGTGATCATCATATAAAACCCGATCCAAATGTATAAATATATTTTTTTTTAAATACATTATTCGGACACGAAGAACCTATAATTTAAAATGAATGTTTTTTTCAAAACAATTTTATAATAACGTTTATCTTAATTAACACGCCTTTGAACATCACAATTATTGTCTAAAATTTTGATACATTTTTTATACTTAATCTCTTTATATGTCCAAAATAACAATTTTTTTCATCATCTTTTTAAATAACAAAGCAATTAATTCTTTAAATAAAGTTTGCGCGCTTGAAGTAAACACCAATCCCATTGTATTTAACCAATCGTCGAACAACATAACAAAACTACTACCAGTCGCATCGCACTGACGCTTTTCGACCTTCCATCACGACTGGTTACATACAATGGGATTGGTGTTTACTTCAAGCTCGCAAACTCGATTTCAAGAATTGTTACCACCACCCGCGCAATCAATTATTGTTAAATAAAGCAATTTGTTGTTTTTCTAATACGTTTAAAGTTTGGGACCAGAATTATATTTTTTTCGATCAACTAGGAGATAAAAGATATTTTATATTGACACAAAATTTCTTTAAAAATAATTAGATTAAATGTTTTCACTTATAACTAAATTGATGATATATAAGAAAGAGAAAGCAATGCTTGACCAAACCGGAAAAAATAATGTTTAATTGATTCATAAAAATAATACGTCCTTTACAAAATGACACTATTTTATTCCAAGTTTTAGTGATAAAATAAAAGATCTCAATTTTGTTTACTGGAAGTAGTTCACGAGTAAAAATTGGAAAAAATTCTTTAAATCTAAATACATATATTTTGCGTTTTCTTCTTAAACTTTTACAAATGAAGTAAATGCCTATTTAAAAAAAGTTTAAAACGTAATTATGCTTGTTGAAATGGAAAGGTACTTGGTGAAGTATAATTCATCTACGAGATTTCTACACGCATGAAAACTCAAATTTTTGTAATCTAACTCTAGTTCAACATATATAGTTCAACCAGCCAATAATATTTATATAATATAACATTTTTATTAGAATAATTTTGCGTTATGAAAAGCGACTCTAGTTTGTTGACTTTAAAGCGTAAACAAAATTAAACACAGTTTTCATAAATTGACAAAATTTCTGTAAAAGAAATTTGAAATATCGTGGGAACATTGTTGAGAGCTAACACGCTCGTTTGTTATATATCAACTACGCCGAAGTTGATTATAATATTATTTATAAATTTAATCGTTTCGATATATTGTGCAGGGTAATGCCAATTAAAAATGAAATGAAAGTTGAACCCGAAATTCAGCTTTAACTATAAATAACTCAATGGAATTGACAACAATAGTTGTGTGCTTATGTGTTCATTTAAAATTTTTGAGAATACTGTGAAAATATTTGAACAGTAAACGCAATTCAGATTGAGAAATTTTATTTCAATTAAATGATATCCACCTTGTTCAGGAAACCCTCAAGCAAAAAATTGTCATAGTTGTAGGTAGATTTTAACATCAATGGCTCTTATTGGTCGGAATACACAGCTAATCGACATCATAAGGGTAGGATGCTCTGAGTCACCACGTGGACCATTATCAAGATGGAGTCAAAAAATGCTGCAAAATAATAATTGCTTAAATTATGACTGGGGAATATGTTTAGTCAAACACTTAACTTGTAAATTTTAAATTTTTAGTTATAATCCTACGCAGTTTAAAATTGAGACGCATTTTAGATTTACTTTCAAAGTAATTAAAAAAGTGTTTTCCAATTCTACAGGCCATTTTTTTCTCTTTTTTATTGGACACAAGCAAGTTTCCTTAATGAAATAAATCATGTACAAAAATAAACTTGATCCACCTGTCAGTTTTAAATTCGAATGACGTTTATTTTGAAGAATATTTTTTACGCTTTAAATTTTGTAATATTCAGATCTTGCGTTAGATTAGTTTGGTCCAGCAATTTTGTCATAACATTCTCCTCTATCGGTTTGAATGACATGAAAGAGGAGTGAAATTGAACTGATTATAATTTCGGTCGCATATGTGTTTAAAACTTACTGAATGAAATTATTTATAATAAAGCAAATGTATCATCACGAAAATAAAAACGGTTCGAATGGACACATTGAAGCTTTGATCAGATTAACTGATAAATGTACATGGCACAAAACATAATAATTCATTTTGTACCTCAATTTATAATAGAAATTATAAGTTTTGGAGTGTCAATCAATGATCTCGTGTTTGAAATGTATATTCTGTCGTCTGCGATATTTAGCATAAACATAGCGCATACTTTGTATCCTGTAATATGTAAACATCCAACACCGCATTCACGCTCAGTGAATTTGTCGGTCATGCTGTAACACACTGTAATTTGTGTTCATGCGGTTACCTTGGCTTTTTTGTTAATTCGTATGACAGTTTCCAATTTAATTCCCCTTCCGATGGATCCCGGTCTCTTCGTTATGATTTTTTCGAAGAAGACGACAATATGGAGTATAGTGACTTTCTCTTAAAATGTCGAGATTTTGAAAAATCTGGAAATGATTATTTATTGCTATTAATGAATATGGCAATACAAATAACAGTTAAATTCTGGCGCGCAATGGGTTAGTATCGGAGCAGATTAATTACCGAAAAACTTTCCGCAGTCAAGTCGTGCATAAAACGGAATTTATCGAGCGTATTAAATATTCTAAATTGGACAAGAAAATTTAATACAATACAATTTTTCCGTTGAGCTGTTGAGTTATCTGAAAATCTAAGTTCTCCGATGGCGATAAATCTGACATCAATCTCCTTACATATACATTTGTCAGTAGAAAGTAAGCTAGGTGTACTTTAGAAAATTAAAGTCATACAGAGGAGCGGTTCCGTACCTCATGTACTGACTATAAGTTGCCGCGGGTATGGCTCTATCCTGAACAAGTCTGATACGAGTTGTGTGACCAAAACCACTGATTTACTCTGCTGCATGCTTTACCGAATATTTCAATTATATAACATTTCTCATTAAGAATGATAACTGGCCTACTGGATGAATTGCGTTTTCTCCATAACACGATGCATAGGCTATACTGAAAAGTGTGAATATAATCGGATTTGTTCTTATATGAAGTTTGCAAACTTGATTTAATAAATTATAATCACTGTCTGCGTAAACAATGATCGTATAATTAGACTTACATTAACATTGGCATAAGGCAGTGTATTTGCATCGAGAGAAGGAAGATTGAAATTTAGACACAAGTTCTGTGTTGCACAAAATTTAGTCTTATCAGTTTTATTCGTTTAACTAATGAAGAACAAAATAAAGATGCAACATTCAGAATAAAAATATGTGCATGAGTCATTAAGAAGAATATTTTTGTCCACCAAATTGTAGGAATATGTATTGGTAAAAATTTCAACTGCTATGGTAGAGATTTGTCGGAGAAAATACGAACAACACATTTGAAGAAATATTTAAATTTATTGTGAAAAAGTTGACGATTTTTATAAGTAAAGCCAATTGCGTACGCAAGCTAGGAAAGCAAACGAAGATTCAATGCAAACACTTAAAATAAACGATCTACATTTTAAACGATTTTTTCAACCTGTGTCTTTAATTCTTACATAATATAATTTATTTTAGTAATTTTTTCATTAAAATAGTCTTGCACGGGAAAAAACTTCTGTCTTAGATGAAAGTGATTTTGAAAATTTTATAAAATTTATGCTTGTTACACAAAATGTAAAAAGTTGGCTGCTTTTAATTTTCATACAAAAACTTTGCAGCAATAAAGATAAAAATGCGAAACTAAAGATAAACCATATTTTGCCTATTGGAATTTATAAATATGATTGCCTCGTTTAAAATATCCATAACGTGCATGATATTGCGAGGTTCCATTGATTGTGGTATACAGCAAGAAACAATGAATTATTATAGTTCAGCTTCAAAATTATTGATTAAGAATTAATTTTGTGCATTATAATGTTCTTGTTTTGGCGGGATCAAGCCACATATAATTCTCGCATAATAAACTTAATCTTTATATTTTTGCATTTCATAAACAATGATTTTAAAACTGAGATAAAATTTGCTAATTTACAAAACCTATAAAATAAATTATGGTACATAAATAGGGCCAAATGTATAAATAATTATCTAATTAATCCTAAGCAGTGTGTATAGATTTGCTTGAGCAGTTGGTTTTCAAAAATAGTTGTAATTTTTTATTTTTGTACTGACTTAACAACCATATTGTTGGTACCCACTTCAGCCACGGTAAAAATTATTATATGTAGTGAGTTGGTTACGAATACGCATTTTCTAATATTATTGCTTGAATAAGCATTCGCCCAATTTTCGCACATATTATACCCAAATATATATAAAAGTTATAAAGTGTAGTACCTGCTCCTAATGACGACACCATGTATACATGCGATTATATCTTTTGTTCATGCTAACTGTGGTTTATCCTTCTTGTCTATTACCTCCGCGTAAAAAATAGTATCTAACTGTGAAATAAGCCTTTATCTTTAAAATGGTTTTGAGGAATCCGTCTTTCTGGATAAAATAAGTGAACCTGCATTTTACGCATTCGCAAACATTCCAAACAAAAGGATATTTTAGTTTGAAGGTAAAATACGTCTAAAACGTTGCTGCACATAAAATAATGAGATATGTAACGACAGAAAAGAAATTTACGTCACTTTAATAATTTGAAATTGATTTATGCAAAACCAATTAGGGTTTCGGTCATTTAAATAAATTAAGCAATTCAAATGCTCATTTTCATGAGCATTACAATCAGGCGCTGATTTTGTTTAATATAAAAAGTAAGGCAATCAATATGTGAATAGGAGAAATGTCATTAGGAATATATTCAGATTAAGGAGAAATTTAAAAAAAGGCGATTGAAGAAGTATGGTTCCTCGGAAGCATATTCTAAAACAGTTGACGAATTGTTGTTAATAAGCTTATGACATCACAGTTTTCCTAGATTTTTCCTTAAATACAACAAGAAATAAGATTAATAAAGTCTCGTCGAATCAAAATGAAGTTATATAAATTTGGATTATTAAATTTGAATAACAGCTGTATGCATTTAGTATACCTATAGTTTCCTTGTGACGAAAAGTTTCATAAAATAACAATTTAATTTCAAAAATATTTGACAAATATTTTTCGTTTTATTTTATGAGGTATTGCTAGCCTATTATGCTTGTCGCACAATACAAATTTAATTTTATTTTAATGCTTTCTTTTTTAAGTGGAAATAAACCGACGTAAATCTTCTTACAGATTTTGCAAACCTTTATTGTTATTTTAATCATCCAATAAATTTCGTGACTACTTACAGTAAGCTACCATTTATCAAATTCTTATTTGCATTTCAATGACTTTATATTAATGAAAATTTATACATCTTAGCAGTCAATAATATTTCTTTTCGAAACGTTAAAAAAAGTTTCCCGAAACAATTAGGTTTTTGAATTAATATTCACAAAATATACATACTACATTATGAGCACGATATTTAAATTGCTAAAAATTATTTTCATACTAAAGGATAAGTTTTAAAATTTTTTTGTATAATGAATCGCTTTGTATTGTAATAAATTATGTTCTAACATTTGTAGACAATAAATAATTATTATAGCAATCTTCAATAAAGTCAAATTGCTAGAACTGTGATGCAATGAATCAAATATTCAAACAGACGCAGTAATACAATGGAAAACAAGTTTCTTTCGTGAAAATGTACGTCATGCATAACCTGTCTCATTGTAAAGCACGAGAATTTGGTTTAATAAGAGTTTTAACAAATATAAATATTTGTATACTTTTTTAATGTGGGAGATTATATATATATATATATATGTGGGTTTCTATAAATGCTTTTAACTAAATGTTGCATCAGGCAGTTAATGCAATTTAGACCGCTACCTTTCTTATTGAGTAACTGTCAAGAATTTGATGTGAACAGCCACGATCCGTAGCACATTTATTTCAGTCTGGAACTCTGTCGAAAACACCACTCGTCCTACACACTAGATGGAATTTTAAGACAGGAACAATTTACTTTTGATTAACCTTTCCTTCAAAGGAAATCATTTTAGAAGAATTTATGGCCTGAAAATCTAACTGAACTGTCAATATACAACAAAAAACATGGCGTTAGGTTATGATATATTCAAAGGAATTCATATTGTACGATTATGTTTACACACACACACACACATATATATATATATACATATATATATATATATATATATATATATATATATATATATATATATATATATTATTTTAAATGCCTCCGAATATAAAAAAATATATTTATTTGTAGGAAGAAGAACACATTAATAAGAAAGTGGATAATAGCCATTTATTTCGAGACTCCTATATGTTACTTTACTAACTTTTCATTTATATATATATACATATATATATATATATATATATATTATTTTTTTCTTTTGAAATGCGAGCTTTAATAAAATTCATTGTGCCCTCCTGTGTGCAAAAACAAAAAAGAAATTTTATCTGATATACTAAAATTTTCGTGCAGGGCCCACTCAATGATCTAACTCTATGAACATGATCTCTATATATAAATTGAAAGCAAAGCAAGAAGATAGAAAATATGTGAGCAAAGAGAGTGTGAAATAGAAACCAATCCCAAATTGCGTGCCTCACATCAAAAGTTTCAAGTCTCAATGCTTGTACGTGCTTCTTCTAAGTTTGCGGCTAAATCCGAATGTATTTATTGACTACATGGCAGCTGTGGTTGGAAGGCTCTCTTTTACTTTTTTGGTATTTGAGATATGTTTTGATATAAGACAGCTCTGATAAACAGTGTAATATTCAAGTCTGATATAGTTTATGAAATGAGTACGATAGTGAAAGCTAAAACACTCTCCAAAATACCCACCTAGATTGAATGTAAAACAGAAAAACATAGTCCCCTCTCTTAAATGATTGTTAATTTATTAATTCCCTTTAGTTGATTCACTATTGACAAATCGCCAATGTTTTGACATATATTATTTTCTTTGAAATCATCGAACTATTTAATAATTTTAGACTGAAAATGCAAAAATAATAAAAAATGTAATGTAATGTATTTATAAAAATATCTAAATAACATAGTTTCTTTTTGAATAGCGTTATCGTTTGCATTCGATTTTGACATTTCTATGCTTTATTGTTCATCAGACCTGTTCTTAGCATTGAAAAAGTTCTTGTTAATTGACTGGGATAAGGGAATTTCAGATTAAAACTACTTTAGAAATTTATTAAAAATATATTACACAAGATAAAGTTTATGTAGAGGTTTGACTTAATATCTAATATACAGCGTTGAGATAGAATTATAATGTTCAATATTGTCGGAACATTTAGTAAAATGAAAAGGCGCAACATCTAAAGATTAACGATAACTTCAGTTTTGATTAATATCTTTAATTTGTTTATAACCTCAACGAACTGGTGGAACTGAAATGACTACCTGGGTGAAGTCGATTTAATGGTTTCAAGTGAAGAGGTCGGTCCCGGTGAAAATAATTTTATCAAATTGTAATTTCCGTCATTTTAATCAAATAAATGAATAGTTCGTTTATCTGAAACCATTACGCAAACCACTTGTGGTAATCATTCGGTGGCTGACATCAGTTTGAGTTTGTAAACAGAAAATCGTCAGATGTATAAATGTTAAAAGTTACAAGATTGCGTGGCAATCTTTTGACAGACACAGTCTTTGGTTACAAATGTTCCAAATTCGATGCAAACCACTTGACATTGTAGACAAAGCGGGTAAAGAAATCACATGATATATAAACTCATCGCTTCGGTGCCAGGTCAAACTCTACGTAAGCTTATCTTATTGTGCACGAAAGACGTACGATTTCGTGCTTTAATGGAAAGCATCTTACAAACAGACTGATGGTGCCGCAATGGGAAGCCCCTTGATCTCCAGTGCAGGTAAATGAGATTTTTCAGGGGCACCGTTGCGAAAGACATAATCATTAAAGAAAGATGACGATAAAAGTAAATGTGCTCAATGATAAGAAGCGGCACGTGTGATGATATAGCTTTCTTGCACTGAATTGCAGGTTCCAATCACGATCATTGCTTCATTAATGTTTCAGCAAAGAGATAAGATTATCGGCGCGCTTCACGTCAGAGTCAACGAGAAAGATGCGAAGATCGACTCCGGTCTTGCCTTTCCATGGACGCTAATTAAAGAAAGAAACCAACGGTAAACCAACATGAACGACTTTACCATAAACCAACTCCTGGTCTGGCAACAGCATTTGCATTACAGCTGCTTTGTGCCATTTCGATATAAACTATCAACAGTTCGCAAGAAGTTGTCTTTCAAGATATGAGCTTACTGTGCTGGTTAGTCAAGATTCATAAAGAAATGGAATGATAATAAAGCAATTGACTGATTTAACGTCTCGGCGTTGCTATCCCAGCACAATTAATTTAACCAACTGGCTGGTGTGGAAGGAGTTAATCCAGAAACAGACGTGTACTAGTGGGCGGGAAGAAAGAAATCCGTCTACCTTAAACATCCGGTTTAGGGGATGCAAGCTTCCCGAATGGCAAATAAAGAGAAAGTTGAAGCAGCAATGACACGCACATTTAATGCAGCCAGACTACGAGCGTTATTTAGGGTAAACACTACCTGGCCTTTACCAGCAATCCAAAGAGAACAGCCGTTAATGTCGATATCAAATATTTTACCAATATATATGAGCAAGTTGTCGATCAACTTTACATAGGCCGATCGACCAGACGATCAATTACTCGAATGAGAGAACACTGCAGCTTAAACAAATGTTTTAAATCAATGGTGAATACAATGCTTCAAGTTGCTGGCAACACGATCAAAGATTAATCGTATTAAGTTCGGACGCAGTATTCAGAGTTATTATTAACAATGAGGCAGTGGTTAAATGTGGTAGGAAGCTCTTTATGTGATATTTGTATATAATTAAACGAACATTGGTTGCGTTATAGTGATAAGATTACTTATAAATTAGTAGAGATCACTTTAGTCCCGTATTTGTTCCTCAATAAGTGATAGTAAAACCATCACCGGATGAACGTTTTTCAGCACTTATGGCACAATTTTTAGTTTATACTAACATATGTGGGTAATTATCAAATGGTGTTTATCAAGACTGCGAAGCCTTATGATGTTCAAATTCGCAGCCGTGATTTATGTAAGCAGAAGATAGCGCACTGTGCCAAAGCATTGAGCTTGAACCTGGATGTGACGTCACGCAATTTGATTGGTTTTCAAGTTTTTCACACTTCATGTCTATTATTCAGAGCTTTGCCTATGTTGTTTTGCTTTCCAATTTATATATAAAGATATGTTCATAGAAAGTAGATATTTGAGAAGACCATCGTGTATAAGAAAATTTTCTTGTAATTCCCGACAAAAATTTTTGTTTTTGCACACAGGAGGGGTACAAATTTAATTATATATATATATATATATTAATATGGTATTATTATATTAATATTATATACATACATATATATATATGTGTGTATCATTTAGTCTATATGCGTACGTAGATAGTGTGTGTGTCTCGTTTGCGTTTAAAGGCCATTCTTGCGTTGTGATGTATTAGTGATGTCTGATATTTGGTGATTCTTTGATCGATGGATTAAGAATTTGCCAACTTTTCGCATTGTTGGCTGTTACGTGTATGTATTTTATTTTCTCGATTGGTGTCTTTCGTTTCGTCGTGCTCCTCAATTGTGTTCTGCCCTTTGTTAACAGCGCAGAGTGTGTGTGGATTTCAGTTTTGTATGATTATATTTTATTGAAAATTCTTTCGCTGTTATCTTAGATTGTGATACCGTATGAGTGCTATTATTTTTTTCTGCAATTTGTTGCCAATTCGATCGAATCTTTGTTGATTCTGGTCGAGGGGGTGTTTGGCCTTGATTGGATGCCAATAATTTGTTGCTCGGTTTAGTGATATAGAACAACAAGCACCTGGCCTAAACATAGAAAAGTTTCATCAACATGATATTCTCGTTCAAAACCAAACGACCAATTAATAGAAACAAACAGAGACACACACGTAAATAGAATTATTGATCAGCCCAAACAAGAAATAGAAGTAAAACCGACACAGACTATTTGCCACCCACATAATCAGATAAAAACCCAGTATGCATATATATATGAACGATAGTAAAATGAATTTTATTAGTCTCGAAATAAATGGGCATTATTAATTTTTAAATTAATGTTTTTTTTCTATCTATTAAAATATATACTGTGTAATGTTCGAAGGCAATGAACATAATAAAGATCGGTTTGTATCTAATTGCAATATAGACAAGGACTTTATAAAATTTTCGGCGGTCAGGATCCAAACTCACGTGAAGTCATATACTAACTTATGTCTTGCAGTTTTCCCCGATTCCTGTCCCGTCTGCGGCAAAATCCCGATAGAAATTTCTTAACTTCCATTAAGGACAAAACTGTTCTATTGCATTTACTTGCTTATATGGATCAAATATTATTTAGTTTATAATAACAAAATGTTTATAACCAAAGTCATTATAGTATACTTCAATTGAATTTAGCTTCCAGAAGTGGAACTGAGTCTGTCATGTAATTACGGATAGGGGATATTTACTATGAACACCCGGTCTAAATAATTTTAAAATCGGTTCTAGCTTAAGTCAAGGAATATCAGAATTGAAAATTTAATATATTGACTAAAATTTTGTGTGTGGTGCGGTGCCTTTGATTGAGTCCAAGATTCCGCTTTGAGTTCTGTCGGAAGCAAACTTTGCATAATACTTGACGAATTGCCGATAAGGAGGAAACCGATTTACTTGATTAATTGCTTTTAAATTCAAATGCAATATTTATTTTATCCTGAATATATTCGTAATCAAAATCCTACCACAAAACTTCAAATACATTTATAAAAATCGATGACAATGATCCACGCACACACACACACGCACGCACACACACACACACAGACACGCTATTAAACACATACCCATATGTTATCACGAATCAGCACGCCACAAATTAACCTCAGGTAATATATGTAAAACTGAAAATCAGACTAGTTCTTATTTAATGAAATTAAAACCGGTAACGTATGCAATGGAAACGCTTGGTACTTAGTGCAGTGCCCATTATACCTCGAAGCAGACACTTTATACAAACGCTTTTTGTCTTAAAACAAAATATATTGAGAAATGATAATTATTCATGTGCTGGCCCAATTTCCGTCAGTACGCACACATCTGTTCATTAACTTCGTATTTTCAAGTCTCCCATATTATAAAACATGGGTGCTATATCACGAAGTCAAAACCTATTATCAGACCATAGAAAATTTGTGCTTTATGATCGCGTAAGGTTATAACAAAATAAGAATGCAAAAAAATGAACAAGTTCAGTTCATCATCAAGAACTGAAGAATAATCAAATCAACTGGTCCGCGTCAAGACAAAATGAATAAAATTGATTAAATTAAGAAATGACTGTTCTACAAAAGTGACATAATTATTGAAAAGTATGACTATTGTAATCTTAACCTTCTGAGCATTAATAAACCTGACATTTACTCTGAAATTACACGTCTATGTATGTGGAATAAAAGTGGCCCTAAGAAGGATATATATAGAGTGTTTCTTAATGAGGGACGTGCTGCATTAACCCGTTGCAAAAAAATTAAATCGAACTCGTCGACGAGTACTTGTTCACGTTTCTGGAATGGGCTCTGAATTAGTTCTTGTATTAACACTTTGCTTTTTTGTTCTGTAATACTTGTTGACGCTTGTCATAATGATTGCCTTGTTTTTGATCGTTATCACTTCCTGTTATTATTGTTTTCCGATTGCGGACCTCGAATGCAGACTTCCAATGATCAACAAATACCGGTTTATGAATTCTCATGTAAACAATCACCAATAATTTGCGACCGCGCTTAATTATCGTACGGGTTCCGGCATACTTTGGCTTCAATTGTGACCGCCTAAACTAGCGGATGGCATTCTCTGGATGGCTAAGAACACAGACTACTTAGGACGCGCTGTATTTGTTGTGCAACTTTCGCCGCTGGTGGCTCATTACTAAACTCAAAACCGGTCATTCAATCTGACGTAATTTACGGATCGTAAACAAATCTGCATTGTGAAATTGAAGCCTTTATTTGATTGCGATACCTAGATTGCATACAAAATAGTACGTATGCTTTCACAAAATTCTTGATCACATAACAACATGTAATAAATGTTGTGCGGTAGACAAATCGGAATGTTGGCGAAATGCACATAAGACCGTTTTAACTCGCGATAAACGCGTTCCACCAGACAGTTCCACTTAAAAATACATGTTTTGATTTATACGCATATCGACACCCATTACATTTTAAACTATATTGAACAATACGTCTAATTAAACTGGCAAACCCAACAAGTAACTGAAAATTGTCTTGGAAAAAAATTTGTCACGCTATTTGCAAATTAAACAATATCTTATACACCTGGTAACCCAAATTTTGCTACCCAGTGTAGCAATAACGCGTGGGTAATGGTCTAGGCCTCTTCAATGTTTACTATTACATCTAACCATATTGCATGCCGATTAATCATGATCATGCAATATTATGAAGGCATTTATATATAGCCAGCTCGAAGTGGCCATATCCTGAGTGTGTGTTTTAGTGTTGACATTGCTCGAGGTCTTTAAGCAAGTTCGTAAAATCTCATCAAATGTTCACCCAAATGAACCCTTTCTTCTAGCAATATTCGTGTAGCAACCGCATCGGGATGATTTAGTTAATGGTATTCATTAAATACCGGACAGCCACAGTCTGACATCTCCTTATCTCCTAAAATAGTGTATGCATTGAAATTAGTAAATCCGTCCGGGAATCGTCGCCGCCATGATGTTAGTTCTCTGTCTGTCTGCTACATTGTCTGAATGAAATGCAATAGTGACAATTATTGGCAGTTCGACGGAATAGGAAATTTATGTGAATAAGGGGTGTAGAGGTTAAATTAATTATTGGACACCAATCCACCTCTCATATAAAAATAAATCGATATTTATTTTTGGACATTTGATGTTATCGCTGGTTTCGTAAAACAATATTGTAATTTTTGAAAAAAAATTGTAAATTTTTTTTCTACCAGAAGATTATAATGTTTTATTCACAAAGAAACGGAGATGGAACCACGCAGTGTCCCGCTAGTGCAATTCAGAAACTCAAATCAGAACTCTCTCATTTTTCCTCGACAAGACAAGTTAAAAAACTTCGACAATATGAACAAAAGAACTTCCAAAAAAATTACAATATTTTTTCAAAAATTACAATATTGTTTTACGAAACCAGCAATAACATCAAATGTCCAAAAATAAAAATTGATTTATTTTTATATGAGAGGTTAATTGGTGTCCAATAATTAATTTAACCTCTACAGGGGTAAATAAATCAACCATCACATTCTCATATTCCTTTGCCTAAAAATGATGCTAGATTTAAACTTTTAAATGTGGATTATCTGCATGGTCACTCTTTGCAGATAATTTTCCGAGCCTTCTTTTACAGCCTTCACTAGCGATTAATTTCCAATGTCAACTTCGAAATTATGACACAGAAGGTATTGTTGAAAGTGGAGGAAGGCGTCGCGCAAAGCTGGAATTTCTCCTTACATTGCCACTTTTCTGAAAATAAATGAAATATCATCCTCGGCGTCATTCTCTTGTTTAACACACATGGCTACATAATATGCGTCGGTGGACAATTTCAATGTTGCATATGTCCAAATTGTATCTAGTGCAGTATGTTGCACTAGCAGACCATTTATTTATTCAAACAATAGCTGGTTATGCAAGTATTTATTAGGTATTGCTAACCTAGTAACAAATTAGTTCAGTTGTGACCAGAAGGATAAACCAAAGGCAGCATGAACGGAAAGAATAATCTCATGCACATTCGTTTCGTGCGTATTGGCGCCTCATCTGCAGGAGCCGGTATTACGCCCTTTAACCACTATATATGTGGGTGAGGAATGTGGGATAATAGAACGGTACAATCTCCTAGACGAATGTGTAAGCCTGCAGTAGTGAAGCTATCATTATATAAAGTTTCGACAATGCGTCTTCAACGCTAACTCACTCTGTATAATATATATATATATATATATATATATATTACTCTTATCCCATAAGAAACATTCGGCCTTCGAATATGATCACCATTTGTCGGCCAAATAGCTCTTTGGTAGACACAATTATTCCATGTTTTGGTTTCAACTTTAAATTATATTACCAGAATGATGCCCCCATTAAAGTCAAAAGGTATACTCATTCTAAAGACAATTTCTCTATTATGGTTGCATCAGATATTGTATTAAGTGCTAATGCAAAATTTGTATGCAAAATAAATAATACATTTTTATCCCAGAGAATTACTATACGATTAATTCAACATCTCTGTACCTTTTAAATTGAGGAATTCGAATAAACGAAAATGAAGACTATCCATAAATTTGCATTCTGAGCACTTTTAAACTTCTTTGCCACACTGAAAATGTAATTCCTTACATGTAGACTAAAAGTGTCCCCAAAAAGGGACTAAATAAAGTTTAAAATAACGAAGGCCATGATATATATATATATATATATATATATATATATATATATATATATATATATATATATATATATATATATATATATGGCTTTTCTATAATACTAAGCAATGTTTTTTATATTACCGAGAGTTCATGTAAATCCACTCAACAATAAAAAAGAAGTTCAATAAATAATGAATAAAATGAATTACGTCGTATTTTCTTTTCAATTCAAAAAGAGCTAGATTTGAAAAACTTAATTGTGAGAATTAATATTTGACCTGTATTGCAAATCACGCTAATATCAATTTTTCTGTTCTATATAGAGCTGTGAGCTAATTTTACAAATTAAGCGTGGAATTTTATGCATATGTGTGCGTATATGTGCTTACTTTGACGTGTTGTGCTGATATCAAGATTATAATATGGTAAATATTATATACTAGCATAAAGTTGAATTTAATATTCACTATGCCTTCACTTAAATGCCTTTTGCTTCTTCATATTGTTTTTCACCATGTGTTACATTTGATGCCGCATTTTACAAGATATGTGATATGTCGTCCTAGTAAAAATTCGGTCTGTAAATTATATTATAATCCGCTTCTCTATTTGTGCTGTTTGAGTATTATTTACATTAATAATGATGTAGCTTTTTGAGCCTCATTTCATTTATTACTACCCCGTTCAATTGAATGTTGTGTAGTGCATTTCCCACAAACTATCTTATTAGTGATTATTTTAAATTACTAGCAGGTTTATGACTTTCTATATTTAAGTTGTGTGTTTTTAGTATAGTTTAAAGTATTTACAGGTGTATAACATTATTCGAACTCGGGTTTTTGACAAATTGATCAATTAATTAAATTTAAAATTGTGTCAACAAATTTGTTATTTTCCTCAGAATGAAAAATAGATTTTAGCAATTTCTGTGGTGAATAGCTTTGAGACTGTTTATTTTGCGTAGAAATATATATCTGACACCGGTCCAAAATTATTTTTTATGCATTTTGATTGATACTCTGTTAGATAAACAGGTCGTCTATTTCAAAATTCAAAGTAATTTATTTCATTAAGAAACCAATATTTACACCATCAGCCAACACAGTGTGTTCAGATTTATGCCTCTCAGTGTAAACCATAATTGAACCAGTGTTTGCTTGTATGCGTACATTTAAAAAAATACTATGCATGCAAACAGTCAACTTAGTGTCTATACACACATAGTAGGTGAAAAATTCCGTAAAGCCTGCAATGAATGCTATTGAATTCTATTGATCAGTTGTCCTTCATTACGCCTAGCATATGTGCCATCGCACATACATGAACGTATTCAAACGATGGTCCAATTGAATTAAAGAAAACGCCATTAAAAATGTTTCTGAAAAATTTTTCTTCGATTTCCATGCATAATGAAGATTTCTTGATGAGAAAATTTATCATTTCAATTTTCCCACGGTAATAAATAAAATCAATTTCGACAAGCAGAAAATCAATATATATATATATATATATATATATATATATATATATATATATATATATATATATATATATACGAAAAAGCAGCTATCAAGAGAGTACATCTAAATTTACAGTGGCCTTTTATTTAAAAAAATTTATAAAACCATCTTTAAAGTGTGCGATTCTGGTGCACATTTTGAAGCAAATAATAAGGCCTCCTTTGACAAAACTTAAAAGTTAATATACGCTGCGCTTGATATTAATCAGAATGCACAATTACTGAAAATCTGGAAGGTTTAACTGCATAATTTCGTGTTCGACTGAGCACTAATCGCCGATTATCAAAATTTTCGTTCTTCGAAAAGCTGTTTCTGGTGAAACTACGAAGGCTGCGAAGATTCAGTGGCCGAACAGTCGGAGTAATATAATAGGATCGTTTCAAACTAAAGATCCGTTGTTCCAGCATCAATAACTGTTCACTCACAGCAGCAATCAATTGATATAGATGCGGATATACAAACTATATCATTAAAAATATTCAGAAAACCGAATCTGCATAATTAAAGCAAGGATTAGTAATTCAATCGACACATCGAGCGTTATAGCAAAAGGGAGTCGGCCTACCTCATGCACAATACGACATGAAACAGAAAATAGGGAGTAAAAGCGTTCGTACCGATAATATCTAGAAAAGCGAGAGATGAGTTAAATTTTGAGTCATCGAAATAAGAACTGACAAATTCAAAGTATTCCAAATCACCACTACTCACACATTGTCGAAGCACTACATAAACTCACAATTCAACACATTGTTTGCACAACTGACTAGTAAAATTGCTACCAATAATTATAAGTAAACTCGGCACCAGAGAAGTACGCATTCTATTACTCATATGGATAGACATAAAACAGAAAAAAATACAGAAATAAAATTTTGGAGTTAAAATTTATTTATCCACAGACAATCTAATTTCGATTTTGAGATGATATATTCAAAAAGATGAGAAAACTTTAATAGTAGAAGAATATCATGACAAGTTGTGGCATGTCCCTCAAAACATGCTCTCTGCTTAAATAGCCTACAGCGGTATTTCATACATATGGTTAATGTGTGCCCAATAAAGAAATAAATATTCTATATTTAATTTCAATTTACTAACTTAAAACATACGTATAATCAAATCCTGTCATTCTACATAACTTTAACGTCGGTTTCCCAACAGGCGTGATGTGCGGTCTCCAATGGCGTTTCTGAATGTGGCTAGTTATACTATTAAGTCGTAAGGGTTGCTGAATTAGTTTTATCCATAGGAAAATCTGACCAAAGCGTTAGATTTTATACAACTCTAAAGTTTATACATTGCTTCGTGCAATCTTTGTCTTACAAATAAAACTTTCATAAATATTTCTATACGTAGTTATTGAACTGCAATTTATTCACATGAAGACCATATGGTCATTATAGAGAAATTTTTTAATAGATATATTTAATTTACTAATTTTTTCATCCTTTCAAATAGCTTCGTCGGTCAAGTAAACGCTTATTTTCTGTAAGCAAATAATATATTTAATGTTTGTGAATTTTTGCAGATAAATTCAATAACTCTGCACCGCGACTCAACTTACACGCATCAGGCAATAGGTACAAAATAAACAAAGGAACGTATATTTTGTACAAGAAAAAGGGTGAATGGCACACGTAATTACTAAAACAAACTATTATAAACCAAA
Source organism: Eudiplozoon nipponicum (assembly GCA_029291075.1). Taxonomy (NCBI): domain Eukaryota; kingdom Metazoa; phylum Platyhelminthes; class Monogenea; order Mazocraeidea; family Diplozoidae; genus Eudiplozoon; species Eudiplozoon nipponicum. The sequence continues at coordinate 52,066 of JAQBSW010002728.1, read as the reverse complement.
TAAGTTAAGGGCCTGACCACGGCTACGTCTATTTAGTCGACCTTTAGGAATTGGATTGTGCTTCGAAATGTTATTGTAACAGAATTATAAAAAGGGAACATATTGCAGAATGAATCTATCCGCATTAGCACATATTTTGTCGACAACAATTTAAATACATGTAAGAGCATGTTTTAGTGAATGTGTTTTATTGATCCACCAATTAAATAGCACGGGGGCCTCATCATTAGGTTTTAACTGCTGCTACAACTGACAAGGACGTTATTAAACTTGCATTTCCATCATTTATAACATTTCTATCAATTAAGAATAAATTCTTGAATAAATAATTTAATCGTATACGATTGTTCTTTAATTTTTATATTTTCCATCAAATTATGACTAATTATTCAATAAAACGCCAAACGTGTAATCAATATTTGAATATATAAAAGAACACAATGAATAACTCTATATGTGAATATACTTATAGTTTATAGATATATAAATATAAAGATCTTTAAAAACCAAATTATAAATTTGTAAATGTTCTTCTTATAATTGTTTTAAAATAATAAATTTTCCGCATTATTATTTCCTACCATTATATCATAGCTTCTGCTATGTAAAGAAGTTGTATTTTTATAATTAAAACGCTTCTCAGTTGTATAGACGCTAGAATATAGCATTAGCGTATGTAAGAAAATGATGATCACGCGGTAAAAATATTATTTTGTCGACTTCTATATTATTTGCAAACTAATTTTATATTCATCCAGTACCAATATTTAATTAAGCTGGAAATTATGTGAATTTTTTTGTAATTTTAGTAAGGTAATTCATTCATAATTTATATAATATGTATATATATATATATATGATATAAGAATTTTTTTCTTTATTTCGTTTTATTTATGGCAATTTAAAAAAAACTTAATAGAAAAATTCTGAGTATTGTTCGTGAGTTTAACTTTTTGCAATAATTTCGCAAAATATATAATTGCAGGTAGAATCTAATTAAACAAGCTATTCAGGTTATCTTATTTGGCGGTTGTGCATTTGAATCTCAAAATACGGGGGTAAAATTAAATGCTTTCCTCATAGTTTTGCTTGTACAACATTTAAAAATAATATTTGCAAAAATAGGCATAATCAATTTTATTTTGATTATCAATACTAAATCAGTTTCGGCCATCCTGCCGTTAGTTATTTGATTATAAAAGTGGCCATAATATTTGGAAAATTTTTTAAATAGTATATTTTGTTAGCCGAAAGTTTATTATTATTTTATTGCAATTATTTTATTGCACTTTGCACTGCAAATCAGCATAATGTCTACTTGTTATATAATTTATATAATAGTTTGATTGGCTAATTGAAGAAACAGTTAAAATAAATGTGAATTTAACTTAGATAAAAACATTTGGCGTATTCTATCTGTGTTTTGTATTACTAGCAAGTTAAGGATTTTGTTGCTAGGGTTGTTAGTAAACAATATGTTAATTCTACCTGAGCACGCCTTTCATTCGTTTTCCGTTCGATGAATTATGGTCGATAAGAGAGTTCTATTGAGGCGTCTGTCCGAAAATGAAGAAAAAAAATTCTAACCAAATAGTATACGAAATGAACTGGTATAGTTTATATTACACATTGTAAAAAATACGAAATGAAAGATTTTTTCTTGTTTAAGTATATTCTGCTAAGTCAGAGAAATTTTATTCTATACAATGGGTTACGCCTATAAAAACTGTTAACAGAAACAACACCCAATGATTTGTTCAAAAATGTTTTATACTGCTATAGTTGCATGCAAAGCGTTCGGATTAATGTAAATAAGCAAATTGTGAGAATGTACATAAAATCAAATTTGCTATTTAATTCAGGCAAAAAATTAAGCAACAGTTTGCACTTGACCTCAATCGATGAAAACAAGTTTGGTTAAAATGGGAAGACGTGTGATTGTTACGACAAAATTGTCTACTAACGGATTTATTTTAAATAAAGAGCAGTAACGGGCTAATTTCGGTAAAGGACCGGAAAAAATGGACTAAATCTTCATATTCAAGGTCAACACAGTTACGCTTGTGGTTTTTGTTCCTGCTCTCTCGTGAGGAAGTGACGAAACAAGGAATGTAGCCGACATTGCATTTAATCATAGGGTTAATGGTCCAATTGTCATTTATTACATAAACAATAATATTGATTAACATTTATTTAAATAAATGTTCGTAAGTTGTGCGGTTTGTGTATTGCAGAAAAGGAAAATCATTCAGGAGACTAGTTTCATACTGTTTGAGACCGCTTAATGTACTGACCAGAAAATGACGCAACAAGTTCAAGACAGTACACTTAAAGTTCGCAATAATTGAAAAACCAAGTCTGTTGAAAAACTTGCTTTTAATACTTTGCGCAATATTGAAATAATATAGACAAATTTTCATATACGAAGGGAATTATTTTTATATCAAAGATAGCAACCTTGATTTATGTAATCAAATATATTATTGGTCAAATTCGAATTAACGCATTCGACGAATAAAAAACACAATATTTTCTCAAAAGAAAATCACGTTTTCCCGCTGAAACTTTCATATACTTTAAGCGGTTCAGTCAAATACGCTGATGATTACCCTGGTCCAAATACATCAATAATTTTTTTTGTTTAAATATAACAATTTCAGTTTTAATTCATGCTTAACTATTCTGCTATAATATTTATAATAATTATTATATTCCGATTTTAATTTAATTAATATAAATTGAAGCTATTATTTTCCCACCTAAAACAAATGGAAGCTGGAAGACACGTTTGATTTCGAATCACAAATTTTTTAAGTTGTGATAATTTTCTAAGAGAACGTATTTAGATTGATTAAGCGAGATTAAATAAGAATTTAAATTAAAACTGTGTAAGTGTTCCCAACGACCAAGCGCCATGTGGCCAGAATCATTGTCGTATAATTGAATTAAATTTTAATTAAAATTATGCCATCCATTAAGTATTCGAATATATTCAAATTAAAATATTTCATCGTATATTCTAACTTAATTAAAAAAATAACCAAACACATACTTAAAAGAACCTAATTAATTTAAATAATTATCAAAAATTGAATTGTTGAAAACATTCTCTGGATTTGGCGGAGCAGAATTCATTATTTCGAAAGGCAATCTTTTGTATTAAGCTCCAACGGACGTCATATTTTTGTAATCGATATGACAATGGTTATGATATTTAGTTTTAAACACGCTATAAATTAAAATGCTTTCAATCATTCCAAGAAACAGAAATAAGGATTTGAACACAATCGCTTTTCTCAATATTTCTGTTCAAATTTATATCAGCTATTGCAAGCACAGGTGTTAAATATACAAATTTGTGCAAACGTGTATATTAGTTCGTGTGTCCTTGTTTGGTTTAAAATAGGGATGACAAATTGTATCGAGCTCTACAGAGTTGTTCATGGTTAATACACATGTCAGTTGTCCGACTGCGTCATTTTATCATATTTGAGGGTGAAATGAAATTTTAATTCTATGGAAGATTTTGTTTAGAAGGTTCTAATGCAAACGGCCAATTTAATTTGCTTTAAATATAAATGCATATCGAATTCATATATATAGTGACTTTCAAATACATTTTATTAATACATTTTATATATAGTGAGATATGGAATAAAAATACATTAATAAAAAGCAGTGTACGAGAAGGAGGAAAAATTGCATGAAGTTAATATAATTTAAAAAGTTCTCTTTGGAGAAAAGAAAAATTTGAATTACTGTATGAAAAAGAAAATAAAATGAGAAAAATTACCTGCAATACTTGGGGCTATGTGGTGACGCTCAATGGGAAAAACAAAACAGAAACTGTTTTCCTGCATTATGTTCTAGTAACAAATTAGAACCAAAACTGTGAACCAAAGTCAAAATGAATGAAAGGTATAATCAAATGTGCACATCCGTATCGTGTATACTGGCCACTCATCAGTAAGAGCCGATACTACAACCTGTACCAACAACATATTTTGTCAATAAATGAGGAACCGAAGCAAGATGAATGTGCATACAAGCATTAATGGAGTAAACTTCATACAAAACATCGACAATGAGATTTCAAAACCAACTCACTCTATGCTATATATACCGATCATTTAAAGGGTAGCAAAGTAATGCTTTTCAAGATACATGAACCGTACATGGTGCTAACTCATTGATTTTCCAAATACCCAGTCAGAACCGGGTACCAATATAACGGATTCTCAAATTAGATAAACTTCGCAAACAATGTTAAATTCAAATAATTTTTAAAACCTTTAACTCCAGAAAATCCATACGCTCTAGCCTTGATTCATATTATTTATTACATTCCCCGTTAATAATGCTCGATTTAAAAATATATATTTGTACTATGATACATGTTTTATAATTAAGTACGTAATATCTAATAAACAAATGCATATATTTTACTCCTTTGCAAAAAACTAGAAATATTTTTTTACATTGCATAAACGTAAATGCAGAAGTGTTTATTAAAAATATCAATGCCAGTTGCAAAATTGCATTAGAATATTAAATCAAAAATTAAACTCTTTTGTTTGGTATGTCTTCATAGGCGATTTCGGAAATCTGGGTTTGCATTATGTTATTAATAGTTGGGGTAGGTTAAATTTTTATTGATTTTCATTGCATTCAAGCTAATCCGTTGCGATTATTTATAACTATCCTTAGGTCAATCACTTTTGGACGTTTGAACAACGGTGCGATGTGGCACGTGTCTGGGATTATTTTAGGAAAACGAGCTGGTAAAGGACATCTGATAGAAAATTAGCAATCAAAATTATTATTTTTCTTTAAATTTGTATTAGATGTAATAGTAGTAATACCAATAAGAATATTACTAGAGAGATTTTGTTCATAGGACAAAATCATTTAGTACCTGTCAGAAAATAATTACATATAAACACCTTGCCAATAGTTTTGATTTGATGCCTCATGGTGGGATTCTGACACATCAGGTAACAAAGATTATGTATGCAGTTGACTGGTGTATTACTTCTTGGGATGTCCATGACTATAAATTTCGCCACCGTTGCCAAGAATTTCATGATTTTTGAAGTCATATATCAATTTAAGTTTTCTGGGTTAGTCTTTTCTTCAGGTGGAGCCTATATTGAAACTAACAATCTATAAAGTTTCAATGGACCAGCGTCAACCTGAATTATAGAAAGGGACACTGTGCCACCTTGTGAAATAATATTCATTTCAAGTTTAACGAAAGAAATATGATTACATTTATTTCGTCATTCGAAACTAATTAGTGCTGAATGTAGCAAAGGTATTCCTCTGGTAAATTGGATTAATTTTTATTTTGAAACATACTTGTGCTATCCAGAATATTTGCGCTTACGGGGCCCCAACCGAAGCACATTTTATTCGGAATCCGTGGCTCTATTTAACGCGCCAATCTACCGGACACCACAAAAATTTTTGGATATAAGCTAACATACGTTTTTGGATGGTCTAAAAAACTATACCGGATGCATTTCCCTTTTTTTAATAACCAATTTCTAGTTATTTGTGTCAAATGCATCTATCATGGGAATGGTATTCATAACAAGCGTAGAACTTTGATTTAAATAAATGTTTTCACCAATCGCGCAATCAATTATTATTAAGTTTTTACACTTATTTAATATTTCTCAATTCAAGCGATGGTATATTACATGGTACTGTGTTAATAAATATTATCGATTATTTTTAACAAGAAATATAAATTAAATGAAGCATGACCAACTGTTGACACGTGTTGGTCATATGTATTTATTGAGAATATGCTGAAATATCTCATGCCGCTTTAAACCGCACAGGTATACACCGCATAAAGAGGCGCACTTTGAAAACATGGACATGTTAACATGTATTCTTACATAAAGTGAAATGAATTTATACATCGTTATAGCAATATTGGATTTGTGATGACTTTCCTGTGCGTGGATCTTGTTTTCTTTATACCGTTAGAAAGAAGTTTAAGTAACAACTTGAGATCAATTTGCAGAAGAAATACCCAAAATTGTTTGTTATATTATAGTAAATCGATTCCGCAAAATGTGACTTCCGTCAATTAGGCATTGTCTTCTCGACTTCATTTGATGGCCAAGCGGGTACTCGAACAAAATTAATAATATTTTTTTATTAGTGATTGTATTCAACATCAGTCTTTAAAATAAAACACAATTTCGTAGGTCTTTGAGCATTACATAAAGAACTAAATTAAAAATCTGTTTTTTATTTGTTATATAACGCATGTACACATATGTACTAGAGAATAATGACACTTACTTTAATTAAAGACACCGAAAGAAAAACAATTTTTTTAAAAAGCGGAAGCTTATAATTCTATTGACGTATACACGAACAATCTTGCGTTCAATTCCTTATCCAGCATGGATATTTAGTTTGCCATCTTCCATACTACTGAAATAATAATAAATTTAAAATGCACATCATTTAAGAGTACAGAACTAGTAAAAAAATATCCGACATTTACATATATATATATCCTACAGAATATTGACACACCGAAAAAACAGTAGTTGTTCGAAATATATGCCTATTGACAAACACACATACAATCTTGCAGTCAATTCATTAAATGGCATGGATATTTAATTTGCCAACATCCATGCTACTGAAGTTATAATAAATTCAAAATGCACATCGCTTTAAGAGTACAAAACTAGTAGCAAAATATCCGGCTTCACTCTAACTAAATTAACTTAACTTTGATTGACATTTTAAAATAAAACAAATATAGGTCAAATCGGTTTAGTTAGAAAAAGGGCCAAATTTCGAATACTGGGCAAAACAATAGATAAGTAACCGCACTGAATCTACATGAGTAACCTTTTCGTCCATTTGATTTATGAATTTCCTAATTTCACTTTAACCTGGAATGCGCAGAATTTTTATAAATTAAACATTTTAAAGCTGACTGTAAAAAGAAATATTTTCAGTGAAGCCGCATGGATGAGTCAAGCCAAAATACAAAATTTTAAGCATATTTTTATTGTAAAATTGGCTGAATTGTGTGCATATTTAATTATGAATAGTTTAATGGTTATGATTACGACATAAATTTGCATTTTATTAAGTTAACGTTTCACCATGTATTTATCGATCGTGCATGGTTTCTAGGTGGATTGCCTAGTTGTTAGCAATTTAAATATCAACAATAAATGCTAGAAAAGCGTTGTTATTAATTCAAAATTACACCATGGTTTCAAAAAAGCCTAAAAGCAAACAAACTACGAAAAGCTGTTGAGATTTAGTTTTCATTGTAAGATCTTGACTGAACTCGTTCATTTAACTGAACAAATAAGTAATATCTTAACCCAGATTCGATACAATATCATATAAGCACACATTTCCACGATTTGCAAAAAATATGATATTGAAAACAAGTGGAAATAACATTTATAATATTAAATGATAAGCAAATTGCGCATTGGCACGTACTTTTATCATACAAAGTGCCTATAAACTTTGATTAATATGCCATTTCCGGCTTATGTCAATTCTGTTGCAAAATCTGTTAATTTTACGGAAATTTGGAATAAGATGGAATACGTTTATTTGTTATAAAACGATGAACTCCTATGGGGAAATGCCAAATAATAGGCACGCACTCTCAAAAGCACAATTCACCAGTTGAGTATCCATGCAAGTACACGGGTTTGTTTATTTAGTTGCAGATTAAGGAAGCTGCAGGTGATAGCTTCCGCTGAGCATATCTCATTTTCGCTTTATGTTTAGGAAGGAACATAGAAATCTGCCTGATTTGGTAAGCTATTATTATTAACATTGTGTTCAACCGTTCCTAAAATGTTCTACCCTTTGCCTGGTATGTGCAGTCTGAAATCCTTTTGTATTCACTTCATCAATAGTCAGCCAGTCCGACCTACGTATCGTAGTCAGCAACTTTTACATGCGTATTAATAGAACAATATTGGACTTTTGGATTCGGAGGAGCTGGTTTTTAACCTTTAATTCCAGCAGGCGCTTTTTGTACAGGTAGATATCAGTTGTGTATTAGGCAACCGAGATTTTATCCGTTTTTGTAATTTGATAGGTAATGCGTGCGGTGTCTGCGTCTTAATTAAAATGTAAACAAATATTTGTCGTCATTTGGTTCCGTACAAACGTTGATCATACATCACGTTTGTTGCAAGAAATATTTCCGGTTGTCGGATTTGTAGTAAAGTGAAATATCTCGGAACAGTGTTAGTATATACACTAGGATTTATTGCGAGTTAAATTACTTTTTTTAGAAATTAGGGCATTAATGTGATAATTGGTTTACTATCCTGTCCGGGCAATCTTAAAAATAATTAATTTTTTACTTCAATCTTCTGTTTTCAATATTCATACAACGTGGACGTGTATTGCGTTAGATTGAGCATTCTCGTGCTTACACGAAGACTGAAAAATATGGTCTAAACTACTGAAATATTTAGTTAGATAATTTATTTCTTTATCTTGGTTAATGATAAGGGAAGGACTTTTAGATCTGCAGTTGAATTTTTTAAGTTTCCAAATTTAGATTGCAAACATCAGTCAGTCTTAAAGAGTGCTCATCGTCGTTTAGTTTATTTGCGCTAAATAATGGCCAATTAATGTGACTCGAAATCTGTCGGGGTGAATTTCGAAATGATTCGTATGTTTTGGGAATGCTGTGTTTTGATAATTGTAAATTTGCAGGGGAAACCGTTAGTTTTGCCAGTTGTATAAATTGCCTCATTAGAGGCAAGTTGCTTGTTCGAAATACTTCAGTATAGCATACATTTTGAAAACGTTAGAGCATATTATTCACTTGATATTGATCTAAATTTTCTGTTCGTTGTTGAATTATTTCACACGGATCTTTAAGCGTATGCCACCGTGATTGCACATTAGTTTCGAATCAATCATTATTTATTTGGTACGGCATTGATTTCTGTTTTCATTATCAAGATATTTGTCCATTTGGTTAGTACAATCATTGGTATTTATTGTTGCCTTACTTAAAACTTTGTCTCGCTTCATTGATCGAATTTACTTGCTGTTTCCACATACTTTAACATATATAATGTGCTCGTTTCATTAAACATTGAACAGATTTTATTGGGTAGCTCTACATTTAAATAGAGTACAAGGACAATGTATACCACGATTCGGACAATGTCAGTTTGGACAATTACGAGCATAGATAATAATAATATGTCCTACAGAAAAGAGTGTTTGGAAAGACTACTCCTTGAGAGACCATTGCTTGGTAATAATCGAATATAGGTTAACGCATGAAATTATTTTCATGTTTACCAAGTCTAGGTGAAATTAATAATAAATAAATTCACGACTGACAACGAATCGTTCTATTTTTTCAACCACCAAAGTCAATTTCCTGACAACCAGGCAATTGAAGTTTCATAGGAATCTATGAACAAAGTACAATCAATTCTCTCCAGCAATATTGAAAAATGATGAAAAGATATGTTTAAGCTACTTCAAGTTGATTAATAGGATTAATGCGCCTTATGTGATTCTTTGTTCGAACCATTACAATAATTCAACAAAGGTAATCTTTCATTCAATGCAGAATGCCTAAAAAATGTTTGCACTATAATTCGCTCACAAATAAATGGGCAATAAAACGGTGATCTTTCGGTTAACGATTTCATATAAGGAATCTCCGATTTAACGTTCTACGTTGATTCCACCCATCACGCAATGTGTTAATTATATTTATCCGCTGGAAATCTGATGCCTGACAAGTAATAAATTCTTCCCCAATGTTCTTGTGCATAAAAAATTGGGCATGTGATATTTCCTACATATATTTAATAATTTATTTACTTATTGTACTAAATTTACCAGAACAAGACGCTGTGTTGTGTGCATTTCCCTTATTTAAATAGAATCGATCAGATCAATTGTAAGTTGCAAAAAAATGCCTTATAATTAATTATTTCTAAAAATATTACAACGTTGTTTTACAAATTATTCCAATTAATCACAAATGTAGCAAAAATGTTGTATGCAAAAAAAAGCTTAAGCAAATATTAGCTCAACGATATTTACCGTTCCAATGGAACTTAAATACAGGGCCAGGTTTAAATGCGCCAGTTAATGTGGCAATAAGTATTCATAACTAATTTATGCTCATTTTGTATGAAAGTGACTTGCGAAAAAGCGAGTGCTACACCTAATCTGCTTGGAAGGAATGAATTCTAAAAGCTATTAATATCAATTTATCTTTTTTACAAATTTAACTCATCTTTTCTCCGTGAATAATATAACCATCCGTTTTTCACGATCACTTTCCTACAAAAATGCACGTTTCATAAATTGCTACGAAACAAGATAAATTTGTCAAGGACTCTTAATAAATTATATTTTATTTTTGCCTTATTATATTTTATGTGATGAATGAGGTGAATATTTGAAAACTATTATTGAAAAATTTAGAAATAAAATATGGTCAAGGAAAAACTTTAAAAAAAACAATTAGCCAAGACTAGGATCATGCACAAATTAAATTGTTCTTTACATCAAGTTTGCGCCCTTAAAAAAGACCATTCAATTATATTTAACAATTACCGCGCCACACGTACCAGCAGATTTTGACCTACAAAAATCATCATCAATGCATGACGGGAAACTGAGCAGTTTGGATAAAAGAAAGAAAAATTCTATATGCGGCTCTAACTTCTAATAGTTAATGTTCGTGATTGCGAAGAAATTGTGCAGGTGACGTTTGAAGTCAAGTAAAAATTATACGAGAATATTCGAGGTGAGAGCTGCATATTTTATTCTGCTTTCTTTATATATGCACTATTGTTTGTCCTCGCTAGTCAATTTGACTTCATGCTATTCAAATCTGCGTCTTCTAGGCCAACTGGCAATGTATAGTATATATCGAGCAAGAATAGGATGCCAAAATTATGGTTACCAAAATATTTACTATATATATATATATATATATATATATATATATATATATATATATATATATATATATATATATATATATATATATAAGAATTAAATATGAATTGAATACATAAAAATTTATTTAAAATAATATTTTCAAACGCATTCCATCAAGTAAAACGATATAATGGAACAAAAACTCAACGGGTCACTTATAAGAGACAGAATATAATTAGCCAAAATCATACATCCACATATAACCAATTTTGACGTTCAATTTACCTACATTTTGAAAAATTCAAGACACTTTTCAAATTGTTCAGAAACAAGTTCTTTCTTGCCGGCTTCCAAATGTCAATAAACCATTTTTCCTTGAAGCATTCAATCTCGACAGCGTTGATGCGTCTCCGGCAAAGCGTACCATCTCAATATTTTTCTACGAACTGGATGCAGTTGTTTATTTTTGGCACGTGTGATACCTAGATTTTGTAAACAATATGACAACTCCGTCGAAATGAAATTCTCGGTGTTTCATGTTGAATCATCTCGGTGACTATGGCCAATTTTGTAATTTATCGTAAATCGCATCAAGCTTTACCTTAAGCCACCCTTGGCGGTCATCATTATCCGCTTTTAAATCAAAGAGCTGATTAAATATTAATTTACATTCTGCTTCAGACAATATATGGTCCAATTATCCGGGTAGGACATATTTTCATCAACAAAAGCCCAACATTGTAACCAAATCAGATTCTTCTCCAATAAAGTAATAACAAAATTTTTCGTTGTAATGGGAAATCTTCAGCATTTCAATAGATGCGTGTTTAATTTTAAGAACCAAAATACTACAAAAGTATGAAAACTTGATGTTCCCAGACAGACAAATTTCATTGTAAACGCTATATTGATATTTCCACTTTGCTTGCACGTACTTTATGTTTGCGCCAGAATATTCTACACTGCAAAGACCCAAGCGATTAAAAATCTTTTTGTTTGAAGCTAAGCCACTATTTTGTTCAGTTTTTTCGCGGAAAAAAGCAGAAATTGCAGAATTTTGCATCATTGCCCTTACAAAAACATTGGATACCTGTGACTTTTATCATTTATTATTTGTTTCAAATTGTTTTCACACTTAACAACAATCCTTTTAGGGTAGTTAATTTTGAACTACAAAATACATATTAACATAAATGAAGATATGAAAGACATTTGAAATGATACCTTAGCGCTTTCTCTTAATCAGATCCATTGATTTACTTAAGAACTAAACTAAAAAATCCATAATTAACATCAATAATTCGAGGCGATTTCAATAAATCTACTTTGTCTGGAAATGTGTAAAAAATAATTTTGGCGAGCACAGGCATTAACACGGAGTTTCCCAAGTACCATACAAAACTGTGCTTAGTTACGTTTGTGTTTCCTGAAAAATTTGGAATACAAATTTATTTCGTATACTTTCTTATTTGATATTTTTCAATTAAAACAAGTTAATTGTTTGTTTATGCCTCACGTAAATCAATTGATGAGTTACAGCATGTACGTCACAGAATCAGATTAAATTTAATTTTAAAATTCAATCAAGTAATAAGTAGTTTTTGCGTTCGAAAAATAACTGTTTTGCCTGAATTGTTATTTTTCACATCATTATGATTTTTTTTTCATTATTATTTTTTTCTTCATTACTAGTTTTATTCATTTATATTTTATCATTTTTTTCTCACTGTTATCTAGCAGTGACGTATAATTTAATGATAACTTCAAATTTGTGTCCATGATAAAGATAATGAACCAGGAAAGTGCATATTTTGCATTTTTTCTTCAATTTATGTGTATAATTTACGGGAATGAATAAGTGATTTTCATACAAATAAGCCACAAAACCCTATACTGTTAAAAATCAACGAAGAAAAACGAAGTAAATTTAAAATGTCTGAACACATATTTATTCTCAAAATAACGAAATTTAGTCATTGTTACAACATAATATGTTCGAATAAGAAACTTACGTCGTATATATATATGTATATATATATATATATATATATATATATATACATCTTTATTACATTTTCCTTTGAACATATAAGGTTGGAACTATGACTAAATTCTGGCCATCATTTAAGATGAATTACTTTCTTTCACTAATAAATATAAAAAATCTGGCTTACATAAAAATAAAATATGATTCATCACTTGGGTCTTTCTGGTGCATAAAACTACGACACAAACGTAAATTATATGCCAGCAAAATTGAAAGATCTATATAGCGTTTTCAATGAATTTTGTCTGTCTGCAAAAATCGGATTTTATAACTTTTGTTGTAGTGTTGTCCTTAAAAATAAAAAAGCAAATATTGAAAGGCTGAAGTTTTCACTTTATAACATACCACCCGATCTGAACAATTTTATTCTTACTTTGTCGGAGAGGAAAATCACTTCACTTCAAAGTTCTCATCTTGTACATGGAAAAAAAATTCGCTGGATAAAGAGATCATAGACTATCTGAGGTAGAATTCAAAGAAATTTGATTTTAAAACCGCTAATAATGGCAGCCAATGATGTTGTAAAGGAAGGTTTTTGTGTGATAATTAATAAAATTGGACTCATTCACCGAAATGATACAACGAAGTTTCCCTATCTTTTACGAAATTGCTCGATCACACATACCAAAGAAAAACATCTAATCCAAATTAGAACACAAAAACTGAGATTGTACGCTTTTCCGAAGGCGCATAAACATGTTATTCAGTCGAGACCGAATGTTTAAAGGAGAATATACGAACGCACGAATTAACCAAATGGTTTATTATCCTATTGTGGCCAATAAGCTAAAAATTATCTCTGTACAATTTCATAGGTGTTTCGAATTTGTTGAAAAGTAATCAAGTTTTCTGGCCCATTTAATAAACATTTTTTGTTTGAATGCCAGTATATACGAAATAATGTCTCAAATTTGAACCTTAGTGGGATGCGTTTGAAAATAATTCTGGACTTTAATTGTTTAGACATTCAATTCATATTTAATAGATACCTATATATATATATATATATATATATATATATATATATATATATATATATATATATATATATATATATATATATATATATTCGGTACTCCCCGCTGCCATGGCCGATATGGATTTGTGCTAGTTGGAGCGAAATAACTTAAATTTAACAAGTAAAGAGAAACTGCACAGCCATTTTGTGAATTAAATATTTTTGGTCCGTGAAAGCCGGGCAAATGCCTGACAGCTTCATATTAAAGTAAATGTATGGCGAATATTTTCAGAAATGCTTTGGGTTAATTTACTGTAAGCCTTATCGCTGTTAGAGCGCCTATGATATTTCAAAAATAAGACGTGTCATACTTTTCACCAGGGTGTCTATTGGGTTAAATGCAAAAAGCAATTTTAAAAAGACGGCTTTTGTTGCACATCACTACATATGTCTTTGTTCAAGTTATTTCCTTAAAGTAATGAAATTGTGTACAGAAAGTTGTCTTGGTCCAAAAGCATCTTATTTTACCTAGTATACGGTTTATACAATGCGTTTGAAAATCGAAGCAAATAACGTAGACACTTATGGAATGAAGCTTATAGTATGATGTATTCCAAGGTTAAAAAAATGTCACATTTTTAATCGATCGGACGCGCACGGAGCAACCAGAATGTTATTTTTGTCCTATTTTGTTTGCCTTCATGGTCATAGGAGGTTGAAACGTGTCCATAAGTGAAAATGACGATAGATTTGCTATGTTGAGCAACTGACAAGATGCAATGGGACTGATGTTTATCTCAAGCTCGCAAATTAAGTGCAGATAATTATTATCACCACTTGTCTAATTAATGATTGCATAACTGTGCATGTTATATACGTGGAGCGAATGTTACAGAAACGCAGTATTTAAGACTAAATACAAATTTCGCAGATAACAATTTCAGTGCGGTTCAATGCATAAAATAAAGTAGAGATGAGAGCCAAATATCAAATTTTCCATTCAGCATAATTGCATTGCAGCTTAATCTTCTCCTATCAGTTTTCCGTCGTGCAATGGTGATGATCTTGGAAGTTCTAAACGCGTCACTGTTTTGACTGATGAAAGTTGTGCTATGTTGGGCGACTGATACGATAAATAGGGGATAGGCGTTCAGTACCTAAGTAATTTTTTCGACGTCCACACATACAACGATGTTTTAATTGTCAACAGTGCATTTCATGAAATGATTTTAATCAACTTTGAAGTTCAAACGTTACAAATATGCGACTGAAAAAAGAACTTACGTGGGCAGCTATCATTTCTGTTGTAGCGTATGTGGCGTCATACTTAAATACACATTATGTGAGCCCATTATTATTCCAATTTATTGTTGTTTTTAGAAATTGTCTAATATGTTGGATTGAAAATGACCAGGCATAACATTGCATTCTAATGCAGACGATTGCTATGTATACGGTATTGTAGGCAAAAAATGGGTAAACCCAGCACGTGCAACTATGCATAAGTAATGTAAACTTACGCTAACTGACCCAAATACGAGAAATCTTTTAAAATTAATTTTATTATTTCTACGCAGTCTTTCAACGCGACAGCCAAACAAAATAAGGTTTCGTGAGATGGAATATGCAGATTTTTTTTCTAACTAAAAACAAATAATGGCTGAATAGTTTCGTTTTTTAAAGCAAAGAAAATTTCTTTCTTTTAAATTCAATAAGCGGTATTAAGATAACCCCTTCAACTACAAACAGTACTGACTGTAAAAAGCCCCGGCTTCAAGTAAATGCCGTACGACGTCACAAAGTCAGTTAGGTGCCAAGGTGGCTGAGATTAGCACTGTTGGGGCCTTATTAGGACAGGTATTGCGTCTCCGGCAAATGCCGAGAAAGTTAGTTAGAGTAGATGTGTCCAGAAAAAATCTTAGACACTTGAAACCAGCTCTGGTTAACTGGCTGTTGTTCCTTCTGTTGTGGCGTTGACATCAGTGGCGAGAGACCGTTGGAAGCCAGAGTAATATCTCGTTGAAGATCTGTGGTCACTGGCACACGTGAAAGTCCAATAAGCAGATGTTGCTCCGTCTAATTAGTTTTACAGCAACAAGATTGACATGACTGAAATTGACACTGTGTGTAAAGCAGGTCCAACTGTTAGCGTAGGTGAAAAGCCAGTATGACAGGAGACAGCACACAAACGTAGCGCACAGCAGAAGGGAAGCTTGACAACTGACTGGAATGGTAAATTCACCGTGGTTAAATAGTTTGAAAACGAAAGATCGCACGCCATTGGTTAACGGCAAATTTCGCTTGTTTTAATTGGTGCCGCGTAAATTAAATTTAAATTTCATTTACGCAATATGTCGGCGAATTGTTCTTGAGCCGTTACATGATTAGATGTTCCTTAAACCAATTTGATATAAGGGTGGCGCTAAATTATATCTTGATAATCCATTCAAACGAAGTTGTGCGGTATAATTTTCATGTCTTCTTGATGACATGCTTAATAGAATGTTAAACATAAATGTTCAAAATAGCACTACTCTACAGTTGTAAATTTTAAGCGGCTTCATTCTTCCATTCATAAAATAGAGAATTTTTTTATTAATTAATAAATATTTATGGATATTTAAACATATTTTACCATTTATGTATTCGGTATGCAGTATAAAGCAACACTTTTCAAATAGATGGACACACCAAAGTCAAGTTGACAAAAAGATTCTAACTCATGTAACAGTGAAACTTTTCAGCTAACTCTATAATTATATTACCTGATCTGCGTTTTGACTAACGCAGTTATTGTGCCAGTTTTCATTTTTGAACAAAATATTATGGCTGCCCTTGTAGGCAGCCGTCATCAATTGTTTTGCAGATCACGTTATCTTTTATGTTGCAGCGATGTGGAAAAATGTTGGTTTTGTCCGTTTGTTTAGTAAAACAGTAGAAGAGTCTTCAAAATATTATGTACTACAACTGTTAATGGAAGTAAAGCCACGATTTTCTGAATGCACTGTATTTTGCAGAAATTGAGTAACACTACCTATACTTACCTTGCTATTCTGGCTAATCGTGCATTTTGGACAATATATGCAGCAATTGTGACATTAACTGGTACAAATAACGTCACACAGTGAAACTTATATTAGTTATGTGTTCCTTATTTTAGTCAAGATACCTAAAGTAATGTGTGTGTTAGGATGGGCCAGTTTTGCTAAAGGTTAATCTGAATACGTCCAAATGAATACAAGTTCAGCCTTAACAAAGTGTAAAATCCACTGTACACTTGCGTTAAGTACTTCCGGCCATCAGTCGACAGGAGCCGGAAACACTCCCACACACCACACTGTGTTTTGTCAAGGAAAGTGTGACGTTTTGACAATCATATCACCAATATGCATACAAGAGTAGAAGGAGTTCACGATAGTCGTTATTCAATATTTATGTGAAATGATGCCTCTGTCCAAAATAAACTTATTGTTACAATTAACATGTTCATATTATACATTGCTAATTGTTTAGATGTTAGATATTTTAGTTGACTATACCAATGATGTTAAATGCATAAGTATATAAGATTTCATCGTAAATCAATTAGACATTTAGTTCCAAAAACGTGTTTTCTTTAAATGACCACTATTACCACTCGGATGAGCAATGATTGCGTAAAAGTTTAATTCGTATATGCATGGAACACGCTGCAAAAATATTATTCACGTCATACCAAAAAGATAATGATATTCAAACTAGTCAACAAATTAAGAAACAAACATGGTCAAAAGTAACCTACAGCATACGGATTTCATTGCGTTGCGGATTTCTAATCGTATCAGTACTGGCTCCTTATAAACCTGGCTCAAATAAGCCAAAATCGGTTTCGCTGGAGAAATGCGTTTTCAAATGTTTGTAACGTTGCCTCGACATCCAAAATGTATCCAATAAAATCCTTTAAATATAATTTCGTGCATAAATATATATACACACATTTTGGTATGTAAGTGACACTTATATCGCGTACGAGTCTTGTTGGCGCAAGAGATGGGTTGTTAACCTCTAAAAAATATGTGTTCCGTTTTGAAACCCAGCCGCAGTAATTCTGGGCTGTAATGAAGAGGTGCCCAATAAGCATTACCATGATATATTTACTGTCTTGCGTTCAAACTTCCACTTTGCTTTAATTATTATTTTTGCAGAACGCATAATGTTCGTTCAAAAATGGCTGATCGAATGTGGTTTGTTGTAAATTTGGGTCGAAATCAACACTGCATAGGCTTTAGTTGAAGCAACGTTTAGCCAAAAATATATTTTTTTTATAATTAAAATGTTTCTGTAGCACGCGGCTTTGTTGGCTTACTGGACACACAGCCAGACACTGTAGGAATTGTGTCCTTATTCGAAATCCGTCAAAATCAATTTTGATTTGCACTTACTAAATTCTGCATTATGGCAAAATCGGTTAGCTTATTGAATTGCGTTTGCTTCCTTATAAAATGCTAAGTTTTCCTTTTCCCTAAATGCATTATAAAATTACGCAAATTTCCTTCTAATTCTTTATCATTACCCAAGTGTTAGAGAATCTGTTCACGTATGGTAGATCGCAGATGAATAATTGAAATACTAAGCCAAATAAAATGCTAATATATGCACAAATGAAAAAAAATTGCATACACCCCTCAACATAGGAGGTGAAGTGAATTAATTAATTGACTCTCTGTAAATGTGACTCCGTTGGATCCACATCCTAGGCAATTCTGGCAAGTCTTTGACGCCTGCTTAATAAGGATGAGCCTGATTTACTTAGTGAATTACATTTTCTAAGGTATGTGAAATTCGACTTAATTCAGAATCACTACCCCGGGGAACATTGTGCGTTTTCTAAAATACTAAATCGCTGTTTGCCAGTTTGTGCTTTTGGTGACAAACAATGCCAAATAGGCCGCAATGGAAGAAAAAACCTCGCATATGCATAAGTTTGAATGTAAATGAAAACTGCATAAATTTTCCGTTTCTGGAGGCAATATGTATTACCTGTGAGTTTGTGACCAAAGTGTTCCATAGTTTGAAACCCCGACCGTTGTAATTCTGGCAAGTACCTAATGATTGTTTGATAAGAACGAAACCCGTCGGTTCGATAAAGTGCGTTTGCGAGCTTATGGAATGTTTAAGTTAGACATACAACATATTTTTCATAAAACCCTGTCGTTTAACTTCCGTAATTTATCAACGATCACGGTGGCATGTCGTTTGCTTCCTAAAATTGATGATCACCTGTGGTTAGT
Organism: Eudiplozoon nipponicum; assembly: GCA_029291075.1. Classification (NCBI taxonomy): domain Eukaryota; kingdom Metazoa; phylum Platyhelminthes; class Monogenea; order Mazocraeidea; family Diplozoidae; genus Eudiplozoon; species Eudiplozoon nipponicum. Next base: position 32,847 of record JAQBSW010002728.1, on the reverse strand, counting down.
TGAAAAATTAGGCCGAAAGAAATGACACAAAAAAAGAAATTTCCAAACAAAGAATAAGGTATTTGCACTGCTTAGATGACGTGAAATGTCGACAGTTACTTGATAATTGCCAAATAAATACGAAACCGTTCTTTTTGATGCATTACGCTTGCGAACTTGTTCAATTTTAGCTCGTACTGACAACATATGTGCAACAGATCCTGGCTGTTTGCTTGTATATATATATATATATATATATATATATATATATATTGGTTACCTCAGTGAACTATCTCAAATTATACGAACAAAATATAAATCGACACGCTGTGAATTCCACATCTTAATGTGTTACAATGACTCTTATTTAATACTGTAAAATAAACAATATTGCTTATTAAATTATTCGATTTGGATTTCTAATAGAAACTTATACTTTCTTAAAACGTGCAGATAGGCAAACGGAGAGAATAACGTGATTTCACAAAAAATATTTAAAAAAATAAATGTCCTGCACACCTAAATTATCTTTCTTTTTGTTTCAGATCTTGCGATTTTAAACATGCATATAGGTATTCTACACACATTGCAATGTTACGCAAGTTGCACACAACGTAGTTACAGAATAGTTGCGGTAGTCAACAGGAGGGAAAACTGTCACAAGTGAAACAAAAGCATAGTGAAGCATTAGAGCTAGCCAAAGTCTAAGTGTTACATTCGATGTATATGCGTAATCAATAAATCAAAGCAAGTGACTGCAATGGACAAAAGAGGGTTTGGGTAAAATTCCATACTCGAATGAAATACCACAAGAAAATTGCCACTCCAATGCACACACACACACACCCACAATTATTGTCCGTGAACATTATAACTCATATATTTTAATATGCTAAATAATTTTATATATATATATATATATATATATATATATATATATATATATATATATATATATATATTTAAATCAAGTCTAATGACAGGAGATTGATAATATATTTTTTTTAATATATACAAAACATGGCACAATGTAACAATGCGAATTCATCAAAGAGACTGGTTTTGCAGGCATATTTATTCTACCTCCTTTCATTAAACTGAAATTCAAGATAATATTCCAGGTTTTGTAATAACGAAACGGGAGGCCTACTTTTTACCACTTGTTAAATGATATGCAAAATAACTTCATCTGAATAAATAAGAATATATTTTTAAAGTTTGGTTCCAAGAATGAGCGGATAAAAAAGGCTGGAAGCAGAGCATTTGTCAAGTCAATCATCTTTAGAAATGTTGGACGCTAATTTTATATTTTCAACCCGTATAAACACGTGCCTATTAAAATTATAACCATTCAATCGGACGCAACAAAATTTATAAAGTATAAGTTTATTCATTTCATTTAAAACCAACTTATATTAATTCAGATATTTATTACTGCATTGTTTTGACTTCGATAAGCTAGTGTACATGCGTTTAAGCGTTTCTAGTAGAATTTTCTTTTATGCGGAAATTACACCTTACCAATGTATGCGAGATTACTAGAGGTGAGTGCCACATCTCTAATTTTGTTCTCCATATATATATATGTGTGCAATGCTGTTTGATCCTGGCTAGTCAGCTTGCCGTCGTATTGTGATGATGATCATGGAAGTTCGAAACGCGTCAGTGCATGCGACTGGCAGCAGTTTTGCTATGTTGTCTGACGACTGGTGTTTACTTCAAGCTCGCAAACTTGATTTAAATAGTCGTACCAAATAGTCCTAACTCCCACTTAGTGGCAATCGTACCCATAATACTAGGCAATGCGACGTCATACCGGAATAAGCGATGGCGCCCTCAATGAAACCCCTTTAATGAAAAATTCATAAACCGTTTTTGCTTTGTTAATGCAGTGAATATTTGTTAAGTTGCACTGTGAATGATATTTTACTAGGATTAGATCATTGATTTCATAACAGGTTTAAATTATAAGATTGCACCTTACAAATTCTTCACATACCTTCACCAATTTTATAATGAGGTTGGGGCATAAATCTAGATCCTACTATTTTGTAGCCAGCACTTTAAACAAAATGTGACAATGTAACATAAGGTTTTGTCTTAAAAGGATTTGTGACAGCCCACTGATCTATTATAAATAGAATTGATCGTAGATTCGCAAATCCAAATGCATTGGAATTCTATTTGAAATTAATTAATGAATAATATAGACAGAAATTATACATATACATGTCGCAATTTATTTATCCGAGATCTTCTGTCTTTCGGTGAACATTTTCAATAAAACTAAAACCAAAATGAAGACGAAATTTTACTCCTACGAATGTGTAAATAGGGGGCGTGTGAATGCCCAAGGGTGATTCGTTTAATAAGTAAAAAGAATGCTTCAGAAACGATTAAACATTAAAATCAACCAAATACACATAGCAGCTACTGTTTTTGGAATTAAAACCAACGATAGAGTTAATATCTTAATAACATACTAATTAGTAAATTAACCTAGTTGCGTTCTGCTTTGTGTTTTATTAACGTATCGTGCATCTAGGCGTTTCACACTTAGGGAATTAGAATTCGTCGCAGTAATGAAAGATAACAGTATGTATACCTTAAGCACGTAGTATTGAAACTTAAGTTACAGACTTCACTTCGATTAGCCATCTCTCTTTTATAGGTGGTGCAGAATAGCGCTCACCTTATATAAAAATAATTTTTGACTGAGAAACAAAATATTATTAAATAACTAGAATGAAATACAAACTTTTAAGTACGCCAATGTAAGTTACCTTTAACTTAATGCTTGTTAGAACGCGAATTTTCTTGCGCGTTAGAAATAAAAATAGACTTATACATTTATCAATAATCTACCATATTGTGATTAAAACGCATTGCGATGGGCATTCACGTCTTGTGAAATTCAATGCAATTTCGTGGTTATCATACAATGATATTCTAATTGTGAACAAGATTTTATATTGTACCTTTTTCACTTGCAAACATTATGTCCATTGCCTTCGAATATTGCACAGTATAGTTCTAATAAAGAAAAAAAAGATATTAATAGCAAAGTTGATAATGGTCATTTATTTCGTAAATACTAAACATCGCTCTACAATCATTCAATTATTTACATTCTGGGTTCCCAATTGATTATGCCAGTGGTAACAAATCTGACTCGCTTTTACTTATATTTCTGGTTTTGGCTGGTTGGTAAGTGTGCATGTGTTTGTGTTTGTGTGTGTGCCTGTTTGCATGTAAAGTTCATTCTCGCTGTATTGCAAAGTGATGTCTGAGAACTGGTCATTATTGTTTTGATGGCTTGAGAATTGACCGTTTGTGCGCATTGTTCGCTGTTACATGTATGAGTGCTATTTTTACCGGTGTAGTTTATCGTTTCACCTTGTTGCGCAAATTTGTGTTCTGCACATGGTTACAGCGCCAGTGTGGATTGCAGTGTTGAGCGTTCATATTGTTTGGAAACTTCTGTCACCATATGCGCCTCTGTTATTTCCTCTTCAGTTTGTTGCCAATCCGATTGAATGTTTGTTGATTCTAGTCGAGGGCCTGTTCGGTCTTGCCTGGATACTAGTAAATTGTTGTTGAATTTTGTTGTCGATTAGAATATCATGTTGATGAAACTTTTGAAAATTTAGGTCAGATGCTTGGTGTTTTATATGAAAGGCTTCATAAATAAGTAATACTTTTTCTAATGTAGAATTGAAAAATTTGTCGAATTGACTGGGTGCCCAGTTTCCAATATATGATCGGAAATAGCCGATTTTCCTGACGGTGCCAAGCCTTTGTTAATCAATTTCCGTGGTAAATGTTGCTGGATTTTGTTTATCAATTTCTTCTTCATTCGTCCGATATATGTGCAACCGCACATACATGAGAATTTGTAGACTATTAATGATTTGGAAAGATTTGGCAATTGATCTATGGCATCCAACCTCATGATTCTCTGTGAATTAAATGTGATGTTAACTTTAACGCTGGGAAAATTCTCATTAATTACTCTATTCAGCCGCCGTGCAATTATTGAGGTTGTTAAGTCGCCTCTAAATGGTAAGTTTAGGAAAACCTGCTTGACGGTATCCTGTCTAGTGCGAATCTGTCGTGGTCTGATGTTGACATCAATGAATCACTCTTGGTAGTTGTTCAAAAGATTCATCAACATGATATTCTAATCGACTGGCCACGAATAACAAAATTCAACAACAATTTACTAGTATCCAGGCAAGACCGAATAGGCCCTCGACTAGAATCAACAAACATTCAATCAGATTGGCAACAAACTGAAGAGGAAAAAACAGATTCACATACGATGAAAGAAATTTCCAAACAATATAAGCGCTCAACACTGCAATCCACACTGGCGCTGTTACCAAGTGAAGAGAACAAATTTGTGCAAAAAAGGGAAACAAAAGACTACACACTGAAAAATCGCATTCGTACACGTTACAGCGAACATTTCGAACAGATGGTTAATACTCAAGCCATCAATGCAATAATGACCAGATCTCAGACATCACTTTGCAAAAGAAAACAGGCACACACACAGACACAAACGCATACACACCTACCAATCAGTCTAATCAAGAAATAGCAGTGAAATCGAGTCAGATTTGGTGCCACCCACATAATCAAATGAAAACCAAGACGTATAGAGCGAAGTTTAGTATTCTCGAAATAAATCGCCATTATCCACATTGTTATTAATGTTTTTCTTCCTAATATATACATATATATATATATATATATATATATATATATATATATATATATATATATATAGTATATATATATATATATATATATATATATATATATAGAATTAATGGCGAAATAAATTAGAAAATTTAAACGTATATATAGTGTGAAGTAACGGAATAGCCAATCAATTGCGTGTATCACCTCCAATTCAAGATCCATATGAGAAAGAATCGGATCTTTTATCTGTCAAAATTTCTCTTTTTATCTTTTCACTTGGAAAGGGTACAATGAATTTTATTAAGGCTTGCATTTCAAAAAAAATATAATTATGCGTTCTGAAATTATAAAAAAATCGAAATCAGACGCATTTGAATGTAAGTTTTCCCATTTGGGAGCCATACGTTTCGCATGCTGTTTGTCAAATCTTTGTACACAAAATAAGTTTATATTTTCAGTTGCCTTATCAACACTATTCAATAAAATTTATAAAATTATTCAAGTTTTCCTTGCAGTAAATAATGAGCTCTTAATATTCTTGTGTTAATATGCGTTGTCGGAATTACATTTATCAAAACGTTTATCCCTGAAATATATCTGAATTAATCCCGTATAATAAAGAAGTGCTCGTTATAACTCATGTAGGAGTAATATTAAGCTACCATAAATGACGTCTTATGTCTAACATGAGTCTAAATCCTTGTGTTTGCCAGTTCGGCAGCGTGAAACACTTTCTAATGCTACCATCGTTAAGCCAGTCCTAAGGCTTTCACGTTTTTTCTAACGCATTGACGTCGACCGACATACTGTGTAAATGGTTCTCAATGCCGCGTTTTGCGTACGCGGGTAATAGCTGTACACGGGCAGTTACACAAAGATCCGATTGATCACAATTTCCAATTTTGTTTTGTCTTTGATCGGGTTGACTTGTTTTTACTTCAACTGGAAATGCGGTTCTATCACATCTTTGTTTACTGGCGACGTTTCGGTGCCTACTTTCCAGCACCATCATCAGGCAACACAACACTGATCACAATAGCAGATTTAAGCAAATGTGGTAACCTCGTTCCAAAACCATTCTATTTATATATATTTGACTCAACACTATTTTAATCATAGAATTTGTCTCAGTAACTAAACTCAATATATAACTTTTTATAATTAGCAGACCAATCATTACCTCACCTATACATCATCTCATCTCGTATGCAGAATATTTTAGGGGAGAGAGACAGTATCGAACCTTTTGTTATTTGTTATAACTGTATTGCTACTATGTCACGGTAATCAAAATTTAAAAATGCTAAAACTAAAACCTTGACTATCATATACTGTATTTTATTTAAAGCCGGGAACTCTAATGTATACAATGGTGTGTGAGGTATTGCGCACATAGCAACAAATTAGTTCAAATATGGAGCAGCAAGTTACGTAGATGGATGGAGAGTGAATGTTATAGCGACGCTTAGGTGAACGATTAAAGAGAGAAAGATAGAGATAGTCTGGACAACTAACGTTTTTCAAAAAACTAATCGTAAGCACAATGCGAAGTTAATCAACTATTGGAAATAATTGCATAAGAATATTTGCTCATATGACTAAAATAATTCATTATATCTATATACATATATATCTAAATATAATATCGTAACACCTTTATATATATATATATATATATATATATATATATATATAGAAAAAGGACCATTGTTAATTATTAAACATGAATAATTTCTATTCTTATTATATATTTATTTATTACGTTAGTCACACCTTATATCAATATATAAAATACATGTCAATATGTATAAAAACATATATATGAATATAAGCAACAGTGTGAGACCAACATCCCTAATCCTATATATATATATATATATATATATATATATATATATATATATGTACATTAGTAATAAATATTTATTAGGTTATGCACCCTTATATTAATATATAAAATACATATCAATATGTATAAAAACATATCTATACACATATCTATATACATATATATCTAAATATAATATCGTAACACCTTTATATATATATATATATATATATATATATATAGAAAAAGGACCATTGTTAATTATTAAACATGAATAATTTCTATTCTTATTATATATTTATTTATTACGTTAGTCACACCTTATATCAATATATAAAATACATGTCAATATGTATAAAAACATATATATGAATATAAGCAACAGTGTGAGACCAACATCCCTAATCCTATACGTATATATATATATATATATATATATATATATATATATATGTAACATTAGTAATAAATATTTATTAGGTTATGCACCCTTATATTAATATATAAAACATATCAATATGTATAAAAAAAACATATCTATACACATATCTATATACATATATATCTAATATAATATCGTAACACCTTTATATATATATATATATATATATATATATATATATATATATATATATATATAGAAAAAGGACCATTGTTAATTATTAAACATGAATAATTTCTATTCTTATTATATATTTATTTATTACGTTAGTCACACCTTATATCAATATATAAAATACATGTCAATATGTATAAAAACATATATATGAATATAAGCAACAGTGTGAGACCAACATCCCTAATCCTATATATATATATATATATATATATATATATAATATATATATATATATATATATATATATATATATATGTACATTAGTAATAAATATTTATTAGGTTATGCACCCTTATATTAATATATAAAATACATATCAATATGTATAAAAAACATATCTATACACATATCTATATACATATATATCTAAATATAATATCGTAACATCTATATATATATATATATATATATATATATATATATATATAGAAAAAGGACTATGTTAATTATTAAACATGAATAATTTCTATTCTTATTATATATTTATTTATTACGTTAGTCACACCTTATATCAATATATAAAATACATGTCAATATGTATAAAAACATATATATGAATATAAGCAACAGTGTGAGACCAACATCCCTAATCCTATATATATATATATATATATATATATATATATATATATATATATATATATATATATATATATATATATATATATATATATATATATATGTACATTGGTAATAAATATTTATTAGGTTATGCACCCTAATATTAATAATAATAATATTAATATATTAACTTCAAAATACTGTGTAAATGGGTCAAAATAACGACTTAATTATTTGGACTGGAATCAAAAATTCAGTGTTCGTCAGGTACGTTTCTTCATTGGAACTTCCGGCACCATATACAGATTGTGGGATGTTTGTGCAATTGAAATTATGTTATAATTCTAGAAGATTATCAGTGATGCGCTTGCACAAACCGCGTAGCGCATGAATAGATTGTGTCGACTATTCAGTGCAAAGGGTTTATATAACAGGTGTATTGCACATGAATGGATTATTAGTCGTCAGTCACAATTTTGCACAGATTTTACGCTGCCCAAAGCGGCGTGAATAAATAAATGTTACGGCTAACATTTTTTTCAATTTCCGACTTGAATGTTGAAAGTGAACCGAGCTAGGCAAAACGTTGCGCAATTTCTCTACCATTTGAAAAAACTGCTTGCACTGGCTCGTGCTAGGTCATCGCGCTTCTGTTATGATGCAACGTCTAAGGCTTTTTACCAGATGGCTACTCAAAATTTTATAGATTTTAGTTTGACAAAGCTTTTACGGCCAAATAAAGATGTGCTAAAGTTTGCGGCGAGGCAAATATTGATTCTAATACAAATGCGTTTGGACAATTTACCAAGTCAGGCGTAGGTGTCCGTGAAAAGGGGATAAAAAAATATTTTCCCTTAAGAGAAATGATATAAAGTCGAATCAGGCTAGTGCGTGCAAGTCGTATGCGCCGTGGTATGCACGACAAGTTTAAACGACAAATAGCGGTTTCTGGCGAACTCTTCAGCGTATGCCTTTTCTATGATATGATGACGGGGACTACTCGTAATCGCTACACAAGTCGTTGACAAAAAGTTAGTTGGCATGTCACAAAATGCTATTCAACATCGGCCCTAGTATAACACTGTTCGACAAATTATCAATATAGCGCTAGAATATAAGTCAATGCGTGGCATAAAAGAATGCACATGTCCTTATTTATTATTCTGTTTGACGCAAGTCTCTGGAAGGGTAAAAAATAACGTATAGCTCAAAATATCGACGCAAGGAAGAGAAAACCAATTTGGTTTTACCCTGTAAAACATTTCCGATTTCAGCATACGAGCCTTGTACAGTCCTGTTGGATTGCCATGTGCAATTCGAGGGTAGGGTCTCAGTTAATTATTATTATTATTATTATTATTTTATTATTATTATTATTATTATTATTATTATTATTATTATTATTATTATTATTATTATTATTATTTACGTGAAATTTGCGAAGTTGATATAAGCACCAGTCATATTATACACATATATTTGTTAGTAAAAACTAAACTTTGTTTTATGTATCGAGTAGAATGGTTTGATCCGTATTGGGAAGTCACCAAGTACTGTCAAAATTTACCGAGGGCAGGGCTTGAAACTAAGCACGTCTGTTCCGGAATCTGTTGATCTTACCACTGCGCCTCCCTGCCGCACACTAAACAGAATTTTCAATTATGGACTAAATAATGGTTCTAGGTTAAACTTTCCTTTACTTGAGGCCCATATCGCATCTCTTTTGATTTGAAGCTCCAACTTTCCACCTCAATCTGTCAATATAGAACAGACACCACCCCATCTATGTCAGTAGTATTGAATTGTGCATTTATATAATTAAACAAAAATTGTTTTCGCGAGAGGTGATAATATTTATTTAAGTCAAGGTCACGTTTAAGATATAAACAACCGTCCCATTATGTACATACAGTTGTTAGTATTAACTAAACATTATATGAAGCAGAAAAGGTAATTCAAACAATAATCCTGTTTGGTCGTTATTGAGAACTCCTCACGTACTGTCCTGAATTTGCCGCGAACAGGGCATACATTGTTTAAATGTTCAACTCAATACAGCGAGCCCAGGTAGCGTAGTGTCTGTTCAATAATGACTGATTTAGGTTTATTTCAATGGAGTTATATGTCTAAAAGTATGACATATAAATTCGGCACCTATAGTAGAGGTCAACCAAGAAACAGTATTGCTACAAAAATTAAAATCGTGTTTAGTGTGCTGCAGGGTGGATCAATGGTTATACCAACAGATTCGGAAGTAATTTTCATTGCCCCCGTGCAATCCAGGTTCATTTAAAAATAGTTAAATACAGTTTGTGGGGGGGAGAAATAATATACAGTCCATTAGACAGACATTCCTAGACAAAATATTCAGTGTGTGTTGGGCGTAATACCGGCTCGTATTGATGAATAATTACTAAATAGGAAACGAATTTGCACATGAGATTATATCTTTAATTCACACTAATTTGGTTTATGATTCTTGTTCTAAATGAACCAATTTTTCCTAGGTGCGAACCACCTAATACACATTTTCATATGTTAGTCCACCGCAAAACTAGCATCTGATTGCTATATATTTAACTGAATTAGGTCACGATTACCGCAAAAAGTGGTAACTGGTATCGATCGAAGTCAGTTTATGGATTTTCTCGAGTAATAATTGTTTATAAGTAGTCGAATTCACTAGTTTGGTGAAATTTGGCATAACTTGATAGAATGTGCAGACTCGGCAATCGTAGGTTTAGTACCAACTCTATGGTTGCCTAGTCGGAACATGTTGCAAAAATATGGTTGCTTCGTCGGTACATTGGTTCCAACTGATGAGTCGCCAATAGGCTCGAGATTGTACCTAATGTTTATGTTGAAATTGGTTTATCCTTCTGTTTCTTTTTTAACTGATATATTGCTAGCTACGTAACACCTAATTCAAACTTGCTTATTTATTGGTTCTCAACAACAATCAACATATAACTTTACAATCAAAACGTTTACCTACCTCTGAAGTTGTGTTTTGATGTGAACTAAGCAATAAGGCATTATGTTTGAAGACAACGCATGTTTTATAACATTAATTCTGGTACAGAAATGCATTGGTATTGAATAATAAAACGTTTCGCTGTGCGCAATACAAATGTCATGTTTTTTTAACTATGTCAATTTTCGGTTTCATTGTTTCGCAAATTACATATTTTGAAATGTTAGTCCTGACCAGATATGGATTTTTGTTTCCCAGGTAAATTGCCCCGCATCCTGAACTGTTTCTCTGTATTTGTCAAAAACGAATACTTGTTTCATGTGTTTTATGAATTCGAGGTATTAATTAAATTTACCTACGGTTTTATACAAAACAACCTGAGATATAGACGAAGAAAATTTATTAATCGAGTCATACTGTAATGGCGAATGCGAAATCCATTGTAATTTCATACGATGACATAAGAAGTCGACCCTGATTGATGTTATTTGTATCTTGAAAAGATGAATCTTGTGTAAACGTTCTACTAAGTCAAATAATACGTATCTAAGAAATTCTGGATGAGTGTCTAGATTTCGAATTAAATTCTTTTTGTAATAAAATTATCCATACATTAAGAAGTGTAAATGCGATGAAGATTATCCATCAAGCGTATTACTAAGGAAAAGGAGGCATGAAAATATTTGAAAATAAGATGAACTGTATTGTGACCACAGGTTCTCTGTGCTCTATGAGCTCTTGGATTGTGATTCTATGCTCTATTTTAATTACATACCTAAAAAGGTTTACCACCCCTAAGATTTCGTAGAAACGGTTTTAATTATTGATTTGGAAACTCATTGTCATGTAACACAGTTCTGCGCTTACGATACTAACCGGTAGCTGTGGACATTGAAATGATCTTAGATGTCATGGTTCTATTCGAAGATCTAATAGAGTCTTCCAATGTAGGTATTGTAAACAATACCCAAGCGGCTATTAGGCCCGCGATAGACAGCCGTCTCGTTTGTAGAACAGTCTGTGGTTCTCTCAAAATGATGCAATAATAGGTATAGACGCCCGACGTTCTCTAGGTTTATTCAACATCTTCGATGGAAATATAGCGAATGAATTGACGATATTTAACTCTATACTCCAATCTTTTCCTTTCCAATATTTATGCTTGATTTCCGTCCAAGATAATCATTATCTAGTAGTTTTACATAATCATAAATATCCTCTCATACAAATTTGTGGGAAATATAAACTAAGAATGCGAAAGCGACAAATGTAGGATTAAATAGACGCATTTGTTGCTAGTGTAAACAATAGAGTTTAATAAAATTCGATGCAGAACCCGCGTTCGCGAGCTAATAGTGTTGTGTCAGATGCCAAGATAAAATTTGTAAAGAAACGTAAACATTCATGTTGAACATTATACATTACAACACTATACCAAATATAAAGACTTAGACCGCGTTTTTCGGAAATGAATTGGCTAAGTTAATGAGGCCAGCATTGACTAATATAAGGCACCGGAAAATAAAACGAGAGACGGGAGCGTCCTCCATGCAGTTGATTAGAAAACCGCGCAGGATTCGATGTCTGCACATGATTTCAGTATTCCGTATATATTTAAATTAATTTTAAAAACTGTTTAACCCACACAAGCTTATTCCAAATTAGTTTGTCAAAAAAAAAAACAGCGAATATGCTTTTGCGAGTCTCTAGTGATTAAATTTTTCTATAATAGAAAAAACTGACATAAAATAGCAGAAATAAAATATGTAAATGAAGTCTGCAAACGTCATTGAAATAAACGTTATCATCATCCGCGCAGTCATAAATAGTTAAATTACAAACAAATATTTTATATTTATAGTGATAATAATTTTTTGTAAACTTTTATCGCGAATAAGAAAGAAACGTTTTATTATGCTACGAAATATTTATGTTAATCTATTTAAATTCAACTCTGTAATAGGCTTGCTTGAATATTTATCTATTTCCCTATTTAAGCATTTAAAACTTGACATTTTAACAAAGATATCAACTCAAATAATGAATGTTTATGTAGCTTTCAACTTTTTATTCTACTAAGTAGGTTTAATTAAATAATCTTGTTGGTACATTGCGACTATATGAGAATAAATGTTTACTTTTTCATCGCAACCAGAGTTTATTGGGAATATCTGAAACCAAATTCTCTAACAAAAATTAAATTCAAATTGGCATCTCCGGATGGTGTCGTGTCTGTATCATATTCACAAATTGGCCTCGCATTTTAAAGTTATATATCAAAATTAATTTTTACGAGAATAAACATGGAAGCAGAATGAATGCGAATAAAAAAAATACATAATTAGGTACTTTATACGATTTGCGACCTCAGTGGAAATGAGAATTCGTTAAATTACCCATAATAAACAATATGTATTCAGCACGCGAACGTTCATAATTTAACGACTACAAAGACGAGTCCATAAAGAAAACAATCGATTTAGAAGATTACTAGCATCTGCTATATATTGCATTGCACATTTTAAATTTAACTGAAACCTGTCAAAAATAGTTATATCAGAATCTCTTTACATGGTGGCATGGTGTTTATCATTTAATGAGGACAATGTCTTTGTCCAATGTAAACCATTGTAGAAATATATTACTCAAGAAAATCCATTTGAGGACAACAATCGTGAAAAAATAGACGTTCTCTGATAGTGAAGCAAACGCGCCCATTTCTTACAGTAGTGTTTCAGGCATCTACCAGTATGTTCACAATTGAGATAAAATTGTTCTCATATGTAATTAGATTTTGATGTTATATTTCGAGCTGGATCTATACAACCACTATACAAAACGAAAGACCACTATAAAACTTATGTTCAGGATGATTTTTCTAAGAGGAATGGCATCTCATGTGTTATATAATATTGTGATAGTCTAGAAAATTCGTAATGACGGAATAGAAAAACGTCGATGATTTAATTAAGGCAAAACTGAAAAAAATAGTGATGTGGCATGCAAATAGAGTGGCATGCATTAAATGGCTCTAACAGTGTAGGCGAGGAATAGCATGAATGTTCCACACGTTCCATGGATTTATCCCCTGACTCAGAAATGTTTGTTTATTCAGAGAAATACCCAATAGAGTTGGAATCGGTCGATGAAATATGAGTGTATTCGTTTTCTAAATCGACATTTTATATCGACTTGTTTCATATAATCTGGAAATTACGCGTATTATCTCATCTTTACGTAGTAGGCTAATTGATTACCCCTTTCCTTGGTAACATGATGTCTGGAAAATAATGATAGCAATGAGAAGACTAGATAAACATTTATTTCTATAGTAATTTAAACTAGTCTAACCAAAATCTTCAAATACTATAAAAATAAAAATTGCGCAATTTGTACGCTACACATTACATGGAGTATCAATTATTCCGCTTTCTTTCAATAGCGCAATAAATAAGCCTTTATTAATAAAAAAACCGAACCATTGGACATCTTGTACTCGATATCCACAAATTTTAATTCCATATCGAATATACGCCTATATTTGCACATTCTGCCAATCGCATTTGGAATGTACTTGCTTAGTTAACCAGGATATTTGACAAAAAAGTAAGTCCTCCCATTTTACTTTTATTCTCTGATGACAGATCTAGGAGATAAATTTGGAACAGTAGGATGATAATGAGGCCTAAAATTTAAAAAAAAATGAAGTTTTAGTAAAATTAAAATATCCATGAAGTTTGCGGTTTCAATGGCCTATTGGATGCATTGCAGATTATTTTCTCCAAATGTTCTATAATTTGAATCCAAGTTGCAACCATTCTTGTCCATATTTGCGATTTTCTCCTTTGAGCAAATCCGGATATTTTGATAAATTGCATTGGCTGATTTTTGCTTATTTAATATAAATTAACATTATATGTGCTGTAAGCGCTCGCTCAAGTACTGCAATTCAATGATTTATTTTAACGAATGTTCTTAAGATTGATTTCTCACTGTTTCACAACTACATTCGTGGGCAAACAAGATGGCGCTTTATGTCAAGTGCAAAACCAATGAATTTAAACTGATTGAAAGTGAAACCAAAGTCTTATTATAGTAAGACACATAAAGTTGCGGAATCCGTGTTGCAAATCAGATCCAACATTAATTAAATCCAATTTTCTCGGGTTCCGATAGCAAGCCGTGGTAGTTCTAGCTTGAAATTATAACGAACCAAGTCTAGAAATTTAGTTTCATTACTCCACTAATGTAATATTTAATTCATACAAACAGAAATATTTTGTGTAATTACACGCAAATACCGCTTTTGAGAATTTTCTAATGAAATTATGATTATCAGAAATGTCTGCTTCACATAATTTTCTCTCTATCTAGACACGTAAATTAATTATCTTATTTTAGTACAGATTTGCATGACAAAGTGCAATTACTACAACTTCACAAACAAATTTCTATTTTGTTCGCGTTTTTCGGCCGCCTCAATCGTAAACTGTCACACTCAAAACGGTGGCACTCAAAACTTGATTTAATTCAATGAAAACAACCGGAAGAATAATTTATTTTAAACGAGAATTTTACTTTGATTTTTTATAAAACTCTTCTTAACATGTAACTTATTTATAATTTTTATATCATATTCTATAGGAAATATACATTTTTGATCAGCAGTGAAAATGTGATGTATAAGATTTTAGTACGAAAATGATGCATCGCGTATTGTAATTTCGAAACAACTTTTAGCTGCTATGTCCGTGAAAACCCGTCGAATGTATGAGGTTTGGTATTCTGGATAAAATGAATACTGTATTTGAAATTTCTTATTATGAGGATTACTATTTGAAAATCGGTCTAGTATAATTCGGCCGCAGTACAACATTTATCTATATTCATCTTCATTATTCTGTTGTTTAAGACGTTTTTTTTTATCGAAAATAAATTAGAAATCAATGGACTGAACGCGACAATTCTATGCGCGGCTTCTACCGAGAGGTGAAAAAAATTGCTATTTACACTGTGAAAGGATGAGCGTTTAAAAATAGAAATTTATATTTTTTTGGATTAGGCCATAATTGGAATGTGCTAATGCCACGGACAACTTAATTAAATATTTTGTGTTTTAATATTTAGAAGTGGTGCAAATAATAGTTGTAAAATATACCAGTCCCAAGTGTTTAATCATAAATATTAATATATATACTTATATACTCCAGGTTATCTCTTTAGAATAATTATGGTTTAGATTGTTTTGGAAGTGTATACAAATTTCGATTAAACCGGTGGACATGAGCTTATGTGAGCGTGATAAGATGATACGTGGAAATCGGAAAAGATCGAAGATATTTTTAATCATTCCCGCTTAGTTGAAAAGATGTTAAACAATTTTTTTTTCACTGAATATATAATAATTAAATCAAATCGAGGAAAATGTCATCCGATTAGCCGTTACTGAAAACTAAAATATGCATAAATATAACATATAAATGGTTGTAGTGATCTTTTGAACTAACTTACACTTCAACATGTAGATTATTTACAAAACTTTATACGGTAGAACTGGAATTATATCTATATTTCAAATATCAAATAATTATTTTAACGGTTATATTTTGTTTGTGGCCGAGAATTAACATACATCTAATTGAGTATTAGGTATTGCGCAACTAAAAACAAATTAGTTCAAATATGGCCGGAAGGACAACCGAAAAACAATATGAACGGAGCGTATAATCACTTATTTACTGGCGTCTCATAAATAGCAGCCGGTAATACTCCAGTTTTCCCGCTATGCTTTTAAAGGTGAAAGTGAGTAAATTTGAAGGTACAATCTCCCTAACAAATTTGTAAACTTGCCGTAGTTAAACTAACTTCATATAAAATTTTCAACAATGCGGCTTCAAAGCCATCTCATTATTATATATATATATATATATATATATATATATATATATATATCAAGTATGTAACATGGTGGTACACTATTGTTGCCCGTTTGTATATGGTATCAACACAATAAATTTCAATATATCTTTAATTTTGCCAAATTTGAGAAGTACAGTTATTTCTCAACACCTGTTAATCTGCAGCAACTGCACAATCGAACCTTTGATTGATATTAATTATCACATTATCTCGATAATCTTATATATATATATATATATATATATATATATATATATATATATATATATATATATTTGCAATTACGTATTAGGTGTTACAAAATTATTAACAAATTGCTTCATATCGGACCAATATGATGACACAAAAGCCAGCAAGAAAGGAAAACATAATCTTGTGCACATTGGTTTCGTGTCTATTGGCGATTAATCAGTAGAAGCCGGTATTATGCCTGATAAACATTATATATTTGGGTGAGGAATGTGTGACAACTGGATGGTACAATATCCTACAAGAATGTATTTACAAGTTGTAATGGAGTAGACTTCATATAAAACCATCCTGTAAAGGATACAAAGACAATGGTTTTCCCGATAGACTAAATTTCACCATAATTGAGAATTACAACTAATTCTGAACACTTGTTACACCATACATTCTGTCATCGTTCGATCTTTTTATCTTATTTTGTTGTAAACATGAAAACATTCCATGAAATATATAACATCTATATGTCCAAATTAATTTTTTACAGGTGCGCAACACCTAATTCATTATTATTTTAATACATGAATTGTACATTTTTCTACAATTTGCGTGGCTGTGTCCATGCTCTAAATATTCTTTCTGTACTTTAATATTTTATAGGTCACGTGTGGTTCGATTAAAAAATAAATTAATCAAAATATCATTTGTTATTGATAAACTCTTAATCTCGAAGTTGTAAAATTTTACTTGTGAAGGTTTCATTTTCTATGTATGTCATCCTCCAAAATACTAACAATTTTCGAAAAGTAATTTTCACCTGTAACGGCTCAAGAACAATTCATCCACATATTGCGTAAATGAAATAAAAATTTAATGTAAACAGCACGAATTAAAACAAGCGAAATTTGCCGTTAACCAATGGCGTGTGAGCTTTCGTTTTCAGGCTATATAAGCACGGTGAATTTACCATGCCAGTCAGTTTTCGCGTTTTCCTTCCGCTGTGCAGTACGTGTGAGTTCTGTCTCCTGTCATACTGACTTTTCACCTATGCTGAGTTGTGGACTTGCTTCACATGCAGAGTCAGTTTCAGTCACGGCAATCTTGTTGCTGCCCAACTGGTAAGACTTAGCAACATCTACTTATTGGACCTTCTCATGTGCCAGTTACCACGGTGTTGTCGCAGATATGCAATGAGTCAATACACAGCCTTTAAACAGTCTCTGGCCGCTGATATCAACGCCACAAAAGAGGAACAACAGCCAATCAACCAGAGCTGGTCACAAATGCCTAGGAGGTTTTCTATACACTGCTATTCTAACTAATGTTCTCTGCATTTTCAGGAGAACGCAATACCGGTCCTAATAAGGGCCCCCAACAGTACTTATTCTCAGCCATCTTCGCACCTAACTGACTTTGTGACGTCGTTCGGCATTTACCTGATGCCAAGGCGTTTTAAACACCACACACACAATCGGTAGAAATTATTTGAATTTAGCAAAAGATGAAAAGAAATTTTATCGAAATATTACAATCAATATTACACTCACGAAAATTAGATTTGTATCTATTAGAAAATTGTCCACTCTGAAACATTATTCAATGATTTTGATTTCATACCGATTAATAGATTTGTATTCTGGTTTGGCTGGTAACCATTGAGTTCGGAATACGTGAATAGTTTTAACTGAATGTTGCAATTCTTAGTTGTCGTCAAGATGTAAGAATCTGATTGCTGTTTATCTCATGTCGCAAAACAGATCCAGATACTTTAATTATTAACTTTTCAGCCAACCATATGATCTTTGTGTAATACATATTGCATATTTTTTTATCTGAAACACTTTCAAAGTCAAATTCTTACATTACACTTTATTATACATAATCAAATATTTGATTTATTGAATTTATTTTCTACATTATGCAATGCTTTCTCTCTATCTCTTTCTCTCTCTCTCTCTTCTCTCTCTCTCTCTCTCTCTATATATATATATATATATATATATATATATATATATATATATCATAATCACTACTGGAATTGAAGCTTTTTTAATAAATTTTATGAGGTATTCATCAGGTTGCAGAAAGAATTTTCGCGGATAAGGTTGATTCAGTTATTTCCTTCAGAGTTTAATATTTAAATTATAAGTCCTAAATAGTCCCAGATACTTGATGTGCGTTAAACGTTGACAAAACTGGTCTAGTTAATGATGTTAAATTTCAATTTGATGCGTTGCTTAGTTTGTACCGACATTATACATTTAAATAAATTTTGTCATTATACTCTAATTCAATTTCAGTTTCCCATGTCAAACGGTTTAAGCATTTCAGTGAGCGATCGGGTGTGACTGGATGTAATGTCGGGTCGAAAAAGATACAAAACATTAAAAAATTTAAAAAATAAAAAAATATTAATAATTGTTGTATAGCTGAAAATTTTGAACAATTTGCGGCCATTGGACAGTAGACAATGATGTGCAATACTTTTAAACTGATGCACTCTTTTCAGTGTGATTGTTAAATGAGGACGAATACGTTTTAGTATTCAAATTTAATTTAATGTTTTGCAATAAATAGTTAGTAGCTATATCGTATATATAATGAAAATATATTTTAGTTCTGCACAAATATATATATATATATATGTGCATAGATAGAACTATTTTTATTGCAGGATTTTTATTAGTCATATGTTAACCTTATAAACTAAACAAGGCATATTTAAGCAAAGGCATTTCAAGAATTAGGTAAGTATCACCCTTTTAGTGAACTCGTCTAATAATCGACAGAATTTGCTGCGACCAGAGTATAATGGTCATTAGCTGCTGAACCACAAACTATTGTTCCTACATTCTATGACCGACTCGTCCACATAGATTGACTTCTATACTGTAAGCTCGTTCAATGAATTAGTGGGTACTTTCAACGTAATACGACTAGAAACATTGCCCCAGTCTCATAAATAATGAAGGAAATTAATCAAATGACTTCAATATTCTAATTTAGAGGCAATTATTAGCAACAATGTCGCTTATATTGCCTCAACAAATAATAATACTTGAACAGGGTGTGAAATAAAAGCACAAAAATATAATTCTAAGCAGGAATCGAATCGTTTACTCAGAAGAAATTAGAGAAAATATTTTTTACGCAATTGTCAGTCTCTTTCTATCTCTCAGTGCATTATCTTGTTGAACAAATCTGAAATAGAAAATCCTAATTAATTAGTTTACTCTACATATGGTTTGTGTGGTGTAAAGATTTACGGAATTCACATTTGCGCAAAAGATTAACAGAAAATACAAATGAAGTGTCTATTAAGCTCATATCCATCTTTGCTATCTAAAATGAATAAGCACAAAAAGAGACCATCGTATACATAGGGTTCATAAGTAAAGTTAAAAAATTTAACTAAAATATAACAATTATGATGATAACTTTTTGTCAGCCAGACCGCTCTTTACATTCTCTACTGTACAATGATATGGTCAGGCATTTGTCTCCGTTACGCTGTGCTTCAAAAGTGAGCTATTAGCTTTTAAGCTTATCAATAATTAGTGCGCCACCAAGGCCGCGCATTACACGGATTTATCAACTTATACTTTGTTTAACCTTCCTCCAGATGTAGGCTTTCGATAATCTCTGGCATAACATTCTGACTAGCTACCGCAGATCTTTCAATATAGAACAGATATCATGTCACCTGGGGATGTGATAACGAATCGAATATTTCATGGCAAGATTTTAATTAAATATACGGTGTTATTATAAACAATCATTACATTAATTATAAAACGAAATTTTTTGTCAGAATTGACCAATACCGCGCTTGAATAGGAGTATTTATCTCACAGATTCTTGTAATAAGCCATAGCGCGTTGCCTGTCGCAAACTGCATACTATTTTCAGTTATAAACCAACTTAATTTTTGATTATCCTTCCTATCAGGTGGAGAATATTAAGCATTTCTTACTACCAAAGGTAGAATTAGCCATTGCTAATCCGTCATTACACGACAGACAACATGCAACTAGGAGACATTAAGTTGAATTATTACGTGATTATTTTGAACAATTATGTGATTTTAGTAAAGTAAAAAAATTAATAAATTAACTACTCCTAGATAATTTGCCGGAATTTTACGCGTTCAGCGTTAGAAGAGGGACAATTTGCTTGGCAATCAGGCCTACATAGACTACATAATACTTTTGCGATGCTAAATCAATGTTATATCTACTTTATACGAACAGCATATATATAATCAAAACTTGCCATAAAAGAACACATCCCCACGTGGCATATTGCCTATTATATAATGACAGATCGGAGGTTGCCATTTATAACACTAGGTCTAAAATATTTCGGAAATATTAAACCTAATAGGAAAGCTAACCAAAACATAATTATATATACACACACACACACACACACATATATATATATATATATATATATATATATATATATATATAATTTTCCATTTGCAACAAGTGTGGTGCAGATGATGTATACGAAAATTTTAGGCAAGTGCACTCTGTTTAAAGCCACGTTCATAGCAAAATATGGCAAGTAATTAACGTGTTCTTCTTAATGAAGAACCAGGTATAATTGAAAGTTCATCTTGCTTCCTGATGCAAAGATCTTCCCATGCTTGTAACAAACATAAAATTAAAATCAGGTCCTAAAACCCTTAATTAAATTTTATTTCCACTTGTGAAATATTGTCTGTTCTACTATGACTCACTGAGGTGGCAAGTTAGAAATTTATATTACGGGATTCAAATATTCTCACATAAATGAATAGCTAACCAAAACACAAGAGCAATGTCGGCCCTACATGTGTAAAATAGTGGATGACCGCTAGCCTCCAAATCAAGTGTGAGGTCGTTTGAGCCTCTGATGCAATATATTTTGGTAATTACTTGTGTTACTTGCATTCATATTAAACTGAATTGTTTGTTCGAACATCACATGTTATATATAAAGTCCATCCACTCCTCAACGTGGTACGACGGTGTCAACCATGTCTCGATGGCCGATCGTACATGGGCTAACGGGGCTATGGTGGTGGTGTCACCAGGGCGTGGTGGATTTCCGACCGGCAATCGGATCTCCTATAAAATACCACATGAGCCCGACGACGGCACCATGACTCGGCGTGTGTTCCCCGCCACAAAAGGGTTCAACTGCCACAGGATTACATGGACTCCTGGACGGTACCCCGTACTTCTGAATGGCGAATGAACTATCAACAGCCACCGGCAACCATGCAACTTACTGCTGCCTTGCAGACTGCGCTTGGATGTGCAAAGGCTAGAGGTGCGTCCTCGATCAAAAAGCCGAGTGGTGAGGGGACACCACTTGTACAAAATTCCCAAGAAACTCCATGAAAATGGAGCCGGCTTATCCTCCAAAAGGAGTCAGCCGCAGTAAAGTAAGTACATGTTATATAGATATATATATATATATATATATAAATATATATATAATATGTGCTGCAACCAAATGGTAATCTTTTGAGGATTCCAAACTTTCTGTTTGTGTCGCCCAAAACTCATCCACCCAAGAGTTTTATTTATTTGTATATTTGAATAAACTTCTAGCAATTATTCTTTGGAAGGATTATGAAAATTAGTTGTTGATAAGTAGAATTACTGAGATTCCAAAATTCTTCTTCAACCATAATTTTTACTTATATATGCAAGTTTCTCTTTTTCTGAAAATTAGTCCGAACGTAACCAAGCCCACATAACAGTGACCAAACGGTATAAATTTGCGCAGATTCAATTTAAAAAAACAAGCACATACATTTGATTTTGATACTATTGAACAAAACATTTCTTTACCAAATATTTACTACTTCAGTTAGATAGATCAATTACAAATACGAAAATAATTTATTTGAAGGTGCAGACAATTCTTAAAGTATAATAAAATTCAAGGAAAATTGATTTTACTGCGAGTTTACTAAATGTTTTTTCTATGAGAATTCGAAACTTTTTTAAGTGAAATTAAAAATATATTTGGCTTACTTAAATTAATTTAAAATAAATTTTAAAACTCATCCATTCAGTATACAATTTTCTTAAATATATTACAAATATTAGGGCGTTTATTAATAAAATAATTTAGAAATCAAATTAAGTTACTGTAATCATGTAAATAATTTTTATATACTATCCAAAATTATTTTGGTAGTGCGCAAATTACTTATACCAAATAGTGTTGTAGTTATATATTCAGACAATTTTTAAAAAGATTTCGGTCTGCAACTTTAGGCAGGTTGCAAATTCCCATTTGAATTTTTCGATTTTTAGTTTTTTCACTGTTAATATTTGCTTTCTTCAAGATAGAACGTTGCCTTAAATGTCTTTAGGAATCTGATAGCAAGTTTCCCTCATATCAAAGTGCTGTCCTGATCCACCAATTGGAATTGTTTGATTTCTATTGGTCAATCCTTGTCAGATTGCTATTGCTCTACCGCATCATATGACAGCATTATAACACAATGCAGCTTATCAAACAATTAATTGAAGTCGATTTAAATCAAAACCCTGCTATTTTTTCTTCTTCGATTTCTTTCGTGGATGCGTTAAATATGGTAAAATAAGCATAGCCGCCCCTTATTAATTCGGTCAAAGGATATAAATAATCAATGACATATTGTGGTATTCAATGTAATTTTGTCAAAAAAAATCTGTAACTTAATTAATAAATACAAGTAAGGAATTGGTGATTCGAATTTAAAATGCACACGCAATTCTTATGTTGTGGCAAGAGTTTCATCAAATAAGTTTCAAATGGAAACTGTTGTCTTGATTGATGGCGCATAAAATGGAGCTTAAAAAGAAAATCTTGCTTGCATTTAATATGTGTTTCGTCAGTGCATACTGCAAAATTTCCCAATTTTGTGCCACATTTTGGCAAGACAATAAAATCGTTGGTCATGTGAGCATTCTCATTTGTCGAAGTAAATGTGTTCCGAAAAGAGCAACTTCGAATGGCATTGTTAAAAAGATAAGATAGTTTCCGTTAAAATTTAACATTAAAGTTAGCCGCCAAATTGTACATTCAAGTGTCTGTCGATCATGAATGTGAAGCCTTCACAGTTCTCCGAGAGATGTGCCAGCGATTCGACTCTTTACGTCGGAGAGGATTTGAAGAATGAAAAGGAGAAGCCTCTGTTAGAAAAAATTTCCCAACCGCTACTTAATCAATTGTTGAATGACGTGAAACCTTTAGAAGGTGACGCAAGCACTGGTTTTGAACATGATGAAACTGATGCTCCTGTCAGACTAAATAGTCGTGTGAGTGAACTGATAAGAAATCCACCCATAAAGCCGAAACACTTTTTTGAGGATAATTATTTTGTTAAACATACGAATGAGGGTAATGTCGGTTCTTTGCCACAATTCATAGGAGATAATGTCAAACATACACGCGATGTTACACCAACCGGTGAATATGCCGATCAGCATAGTCAGTCCAACTGGTTGCACATTGAAAAACCGCGAGATATTGCAAAGCTTGACAATGAGAATTCAACCAGTAGTAATTTATCAGAAACTGACAAGATAAAATCAGAACGAGAAGCATTTGCTAGGAGTTTCAATGTTCGTACACACAACAGCAATATCTGCACTCAAGATGAGTCCTGGCTGTTACAGAACGGCCATGGTTTTAAGGAAAAAATGGTTCTTTTTAAGGCTCCACATAGGAACGAAAGAAGACGACCAAGTAGTCTAAATGGAGATGATTTAGAAAGGATGTCAGTAAAATTGAAACATTCAAAGGAGTTATCACTCAAAAAGTCAGTGATAAATGCATTTCTCCAGGACAAAGTCGTAGAAAACAAATTCAAAAGCCATTTTGGTGCTGACGTGGACGAAGAAGAGGAATATGAACACGGAAATTTTTGGTTTCCTCATGGCAGTAACGAAGATGATATCAGACGACATCCGGTGGAACAAACAACATATTGTTATAAAAATAGGGCCAAACAAATTGGCATCAAAGGCATTCATAATCAATATCCTCATTTTCCCGACAAATCTGAATCCCAATTAGACAGAAGAAAACAGGAACTTCTCAGTTATGAGCTCTGCAAGGAAGATAGTCAATTCGATGACCAGATGCTGTCCAATCAATTGTTAGGTCCTTTGTTTTACGACGAGACCGGCGACATTGTGCAGCTGGTTCGTTGTACATGTGATGTATGTATCTTGCAACCAAAAGGGCATGCACCCCACAATTTCTATATTCGATATGCAACAAGTTATCCAAAAGGCGTTTTAAGCAATGAAAAGTACAATTTATCAAATACAAGCACCTGCCGGACGGGCACGTTGAATCAAAATACACAAATTCCATCAAAAGCATGTCAACATGCCAAAGTTAACCAAGTAAACTGTCCTTCAAAGTTACAATCTCAGGATATTTCCGAACGAACAAACATTCTAAATAACTACCTAAATTCGGACGTTCGTGTCTTACAAAGCGGAGCTCAATTTGTTCACAAACCACACCAAGCCAACCCAAATGAAATTAGCGTTTTACGCCCTTCAATTGGACCCAGATTTCGCCTTTATCGCCCTCCAATTCAAAGCCTTTACAACGATAGTGGTAATGCGAATCTATTAGGAACAGGATTTGGAAGTACCGGTGCGTTGAATGAGAGTGGTTTTCCAATAGGAAAAAATGGCAAAAGAAACTGGGAACCCTACAATTTGAACAAATATGTATATTCGGAATATGAAAAACCAAATGCTCCATTTAACACATTGTCAGATGATGATGAGACTTACGGACAAAATTTCCATAGATCCAGTTATGCTGATACATATCAGCGACGGAATCCATTGGGATACTGCCAGTCATATTCTCATTGCCTAGATGAGAAACAGGAAAAAGTGCAAAAAATGGCAAATCGACGAGAACAATTTAATGAAAAGTTGAAGCGGTTATCGAAAGCCGATCTGGGCGATATCAGCGCGCAGCTTATGCGCATAACCTCAGGAAATACATTCGGTAAGTGAAAGTAAGGCGTTGAAGGTAGTTCTCCATTATCGCGTATTTCTAATAGACATGAAAATAAATCTCATCTTTCTGCAAAGGGACTAACGCCGACAATTGATTCTGAACGCGACAATGAAGCAATCGTTTTCTAAGAATATTATAATAAATTTGGACTGAAAATAAAACAAATTATACAGATGCGCCTAGCGGCCGATTATGGTCGATATGACCTTTGCTGTGATTAAATGATCAAACATAAATATAGAGAATAATCCGACGAGATATATAATAAAAAACTATTATAACAAATTAAATAATAAAATATACTTAATGATAAATGAAGCCGAATCACTTCAAAAATTAATTGATATGATTATGTCTTTAAGTAATTCCTACCAAGTCTGGTCAACATTTTGTTTTTAACAATAAATATACGACTTTTAAAATATTATGTCGCGTATGATACTAACATTTTGTTTAAAAAATATTCAATAACTTTTAACAATGGAATACTATTATACAGCTTTTCGAATATATATATCAAACGGTACTTTCTCCAGAATATTATGTTTGCGAAGTTGAGATTGATACATGGCCCAATCTCAAGCTTTTATATATTATTAAATAATTGTTTTACCACACACGTAATCCGTAATAAAGTAATTGTAAATTCTATATTGTTTACATTGTAATCATATCTTATTATTTAAAATCATTGTTATAAACTTGTCGGAGTAACTTTGCAATTCAAGATGAATTATGTTCAACAAACAGCAAATTTCTTTTCGGGCCAATAAAAGAGTAATTACGCTTAGTTACAGCGTTGTATTTGATATCTATCACATTTTTCTTGTATTTTTAATTCGTTACCTTAATATTATCACTTAACTATTGCCCGATGTTCATTACAAAACTTATATATAGCTGTAACAATTTCCATATTATTTCGTTAATAATTATACCTAATAGGTGCTTACAAATCCTATTTGACATTCACAGTATCAACTTTCCAATTTATCAAATATGTCTTACTTACCATATTCCACTTTTTGTCTACGTCAGACGGGCCACAAATTATTTTTCGAAAAGTCTGCACATTCCAATTCAATTTGGCTGCATGATTAAAAAAATACTTTCATCGGAATTTAGCAACGTACACAGCAGCTGATATGTAGATTTAAATTATACAAGCGATGCAGCATAACATAGGTTTGTAGACATGGTTCCTAAAAATTATTTTGAGGTAAAACCAAATATTGATTGTTTTCGTGGATTCGTTCAATGGATAATAATGATATAATCTAATAATAAATAATAATATAATCCATCAATCTCTTTTCGGGATTAATTTGCTGCCATTATATGAAAGATTCTTATAGGCAGTTCCGCTATATTGTATTTATACGCCTAGTTAATTTAACTGTAGATAAAGAATTGTTTAAAATTGCCATTTGCAAATGGTATTAAAATAATTATCGATATACATAACCTAATTTTTAAGTAGAGATTGAATTTTATTCCAGTCAGTTATTAGAAAATTAATAGAAATACATTTTTCAATTTTATACTTAAACGAAAATGCTGCACGACTATACATTTCATATTCCAAAATTTGTAGAAAAACGATCAATTAAGGGCCATTTAATAAAGGTATAGTACAGAATTGAGGAATTTTATATTTAAGTATACAAGATCGATTCTATAGATAAAATATTGTCAAAAATGTATACAATATTTCATCAATGTGGCAAACAACAATAATACCAGACATGCATCACTGTTTTAATTTAAACACAGATAATAAGACTAAAAACTACTAAAACCAAATTATGTTTCATAAAACTGATAGCGTCAATTGGAGAGCTTATTCAATCTTTATTATTTAATTTACAAACCACGTTACTAGATTGGCTTTGGAAATTGTTTACATTTTATTGTGCGTCAGCACAGAGCAAAATGTACAAAAATATAAGTGCGTAATACAATTAGAAAAAGATTTAATTAAGATGCATAAAAATCGTAATATCACATCTATATTAAAAAGCATGTACATGCAATTATATATATATATATATATATATATATATATATATATATATATATATATCCTAATGTTTTTTGTTAGATTTTATTTAGGTAGAACCCATTTGGCTTCTTCAAATCAATGTATACGTTGAACATATCGTTGAAAACGTAGAACAAATACTAATACAAAGTTTGTCTTACGTTTATATTTAATTATTGAAAGTAAAAATAATTATTGTTGCATAAAGTAAACAAAAATTATTTGTCTGATAATTAATTCAATAAATGTTTTTAGAAAGATCTTTAATGTATAAAAATCATCAGTTTTCCCATTATCATAAAACTAAATATATATTAATAAATAGATATTAGAAAAATATAACAACTAATGTTTAGTCTAAGCATTTTACGCAGAAATAGCAATAGATGTGTTGAGCATAAATTCCCTAGTTTTGGACTTCATGGAAAAGTCTAAATTAGCATGAATTGAAATAGCGATAAAACAAGAGCTCGTGTCATTTTCTGTAGTCTCATGAACATATATATACAATAAACACTAAAGCAAAGGCCGTTTTAACTCATTGTCATTGATTGACAGGTAAAAAGTCTTCAAACTTCAATTAGTAATATATTTAAAATGGCCAAAATTCATTCATAGGCATGCGTTCATACCGACCAAAATCAACACAGAATTAGTAAAATGATCTCACGACTACTGTTAAATATGCCAGTAAATCAAAAAGTAGACCTAGTTTCTATTAATATAAACTAATGGAAATCTTACATCAGAAAGAAACGGCCAATTTTTTGTTATTAGCAACGTCCTAATGAGTGAATTTGTTATATTACTACACACACACACACACACACACATATATATATATATATATATATATATATATATATATATATATATATACATATATATATATATATATATATATATCATATGTGAACCATCTTAATAATATAGGGACATAATTTGTGCAAAATAAAATATTATAACCTGCGTTCTATGTAAGCATGATTGGTCCGGTGAAAAATGCGACACGTCAAAAAGGATAGTAAAAGTATAGTAAGGCTAGATGAGTGTATATTCTTCATTATTTAAATATTATAGCAAAAAATAGGCATTGTCCAGAATTTTGCAAACTCGAGCCATTTATTAACTTACTACAATTTTCTGCAACTCTGTGTTGTAACTGATGGCAGTTTTGCAATTTTGTTCTATCGCTTAAATACATTAGGATTGTCGTTTATCTCAAGCTCGCAAACTTGATTTTAAAAATATGTTGATACATATGTTACGCATACTTTACTTGCGAAAATTTATCCTTTTTAATATAAAAGTAAGTCATGTTTTATATTGAATCAATAATTTATTTGATAAAATTTAGGAAATGCGATATTGAAAAAAAATTTCACGTGTTTTTGAAATTCATATATGAGAAGAAATTTTTTACTTAATTTAAAAATTTGTACAATTAATTATTTAAACTATTTTAAATTTAATTTCAGAAATTCAAAATTGTTCTCCAATTAAATCAATGCAGCACTTCTGCTTTAAAAAAATACAATTAGTTTTATTGACAAAATTTGTAATAATTTAGTTTAACGTTTACGATCTCTAAGCCAGAAGAGACACAAATTCTAAAATAATTTTATTCGGCACGTGTCTCATTCAAAGACATTGACAATAAAAATTCAGTATTCAAACTCCGTTGAATGCTTAAATAAATTGGATCTGTAGCAGACGCTGATTTAGGCTCTTAGTGGAAAAAGTTTTACTACCCAAAACGACATAGGTATTGTTAGATTTGACGGCACTCTTAGTTTAAGTCCATATGAATTAAATATTCGAAATCTTGTCCTGAAATCCACATGACTTACAAGATAAGAGTAAAAATTTCTTTAAAAACTTTATTTAAACATTTGTTGTTTTAATAATATGGACGATGTAGCATTTGCAAATTTGGTTTGAATTTGTGACAGAACCTCTGGTTTTATTTGATCTTAATTTTGTGTCGAATGACAAAGAATCTTTCGTCAGCGCAGCACTTTTATATGCTTCTTTTATTCTACTTCTACAAATTACGCCATTCTAATATATTATCCGCTCGTCTCCACGGTCATCCTCAGGGCTACCCCAATTTTCACACAAATGGTAGCATCGAAAGAAGAATTAAACAACACATAAATAACAATTATCTTTGGCAGCTCATCCTCTTATAACCTTTAATACAACATACTATGAACTAAATATAGTTTTCCTTTTACAAATAATCGCACATAACTATACATCCATGTATAAAGTTATATATATGTGTATGTGTGTTTATAAACGTATATTCCACTTTATCCTTCTACGTTTAGATCCATGAATTTCGATTTCCATTAGATTTCAAGGAGTTTCGTGTATAGAAATTTATAAAATCAATTGGCATATCCTGCTTAGACGAGTCATTTGGGTTTGTAATTAATGTTTTTTATCACACATACTTATATCTAATATCTCACAACACTTATCTTAATTTAGCAAGTTCGCGGATTTATTAAATGATATTTTTATTTGCTCAGCGCAGTCATTTTTCTTGTTGTTTCCGCATTATTCAAATGTGGGACAATCAATATCACTCAAAAGTGGGAAAAATCGTGATTCCTTTACATATCTAGGTCCACAGCTTGTTTTTTTTGTCTTGAAAGGTGGATTCTCACCAATCTCGGCACTATGAAGCCGTCCAAAGTAAGATTTTCTTAATATTGTTTTGATACAGGTTTGATATCCTCATTAAATACAAATCTATTTATCTTTATTTTACTGACCTGTGAGTGCTATCAATTGTCCCGCAAAAGTATACTGCGAAACCAACTTTAAAGTTTGTGCAAGTCAAAAATGTCAGATAATAGGTAAGCTTCAGCAGATTCACGAAAATGTTAAGCTGCTTTCGTTAGACAGAGATCGTCTATTATTGTGTATCGAGACTCATGATGGTCAATATATAATTTAATTCCTACTAGTTAGATATGTAAGGTTGTTAATGGCAGTCTACTAAATTATGCTGGATTTGTTATACAAGGATTAAATTGAAACAATGCGGGTACTACCAAAACGCCGGAATAACAATAGTAAAGTTGAAATGTGAGGAGATGAAATGAAATTGCAGAAAAAGAATCATCCAAGTTCTTCCGACACGGCCTTATGTATATATGGATAATTCAACTCTAATTTAAAAAGAATTATAAGGCATTGCTATAAATAAAATACAAATTAAATGAAGCCATATAAACTGAAAAAAGCAAATTAAAGAAATACACAAAATCTTATATATTTATAACGGAGTTCTATCAAATATTTATCCTTTTATTTTGAATATTTTATACCTAGGATACAACTGGACTTCGTTTCCTGCTAAATGATAATGCCTCATTGAATAGTGGGTCTAGCGATTTTTAACTCCTGATAGAGTCATATTGTTCTTCGATTTTATTTCACTTCTCTCTCTTATTGACCTAATCAATATATTGCCGTTACAAATGTAATGCAGCCATCCTAATTAATTTTGTGCCCAAATTCCTATGAGTGCCTGGCTTAGTAAGATTCGAGATTGGATCATAATTACTGGCGTTTTTTATGTTCTCTTCTTATGACTTTATTGGGGCGCATCATTTACCCTACCTACGTCAGATAAGTTTTTGCAAGCAATTCCATATGCCCTTGAATTGTTCAAAGGTGCTGTTCTTCCTCGTTATTAGACACTGCCTGACGTGAGTGTTCCTTTTAATACAGTATTAATATTGCATGTGAATTAACTCATTTCATCCTTTCAATATTTCAACTCTGCTAATCTAAGACTTCTTAATATCAAAGATATAAATATGCATTTTTATACTATATGCGTGATTCAAGTAAAACTTACTCAGGATACTAGAATTAGTAATTTACCTATAAACATCCTCTTATAATATCCATCCAATCCACCTCAATTTAACATCAATGAATGTTATCACGCTCATTTAAGTTTACACATTCAATCGCCAATATCGTTTGATTAATTAGGGGCGTTTATCAATGCATCATCACCATGAAATCAAATTATAAATGCATCATCAAAGAATCTTACAAACAATGTAGGTTTCGGAGGCGTTCTTTCCAGGAGTGTATTTTCCTGATAGTTCCTAGATATGTAAGCAACCGGAACAAACAGTTTTTCTCCATTGTCACGCCCCTCAATCTTTTATAATATTTCTTTTTAAATGCAAAGTATGTAGACAACAAACATATAATTAACATCCCCAACAAAATTCTCATGGAAATATGGATTCTATCTAAAATCTCTTGATATTCATTTAGGAACCATTTAAAGCATTCTAATGCTGCAGGCAGAGGGATATTTTTGCGCATAGATTTAACGTCTTATCTGGGCAATCCGTCAGTTAAATTATAGGTGTACATTAATGTATGATCTAGAATATAGGAATAATTTCTCATTCCATAACAAGGAAAGTTTGACATTATATAGATTGGTAGTTTTTTGACATTTAAAATTATTCATTATAGTTCTCCACTCTTATGCACTTTTACCTAAGCATACGTCCTAGGTGGGATTGTATCTCTCCGTATAAATTAATCCTCAGGCGGTTTTTCCAATTCCGCTAATCTAATCATTTTATTTATCAATGCCTTAACCTTGCGCCTTTTATTGCTGGTCGCGTCAAATATGCATGGAGTATAAAATAAGTATAATTAGTGTGCCTAATTTTTATAAATAAATTTTTAGAGTTAATAGTATGGCTAATATAGATTTGGGAGATTCTGCCTGGATTTATGAGAGTATGTCCATATTTATTTAGTTTAAGATTGCAAGCTTTATATGAACCCAAAATCCTTTATATCTGCAATTGTCAGTGTAAAATATGCATAGTATTTTGCAGTAATAGAAATTCATCCAGTAGAATGGTTTCGGCGTTCTTGAGATCTATTCAAGTACTGCCCAGCAATTGCCGCGTACGGAAACCGAACCTGAGCATGTCTGC